>KV426004.1:4832-140038 GCA_001632375.1 Exidia glandulosa HHB12029
CGTATCTGTCAGAGTCTGCAGCGGGCGTGTGTGCGCGAGCCTCTCAGTGCGCACACCGTAACCCCCGGCAGTCAGCGACGCCTCCCGCAAGACATGCAGCCGAAATCACGGCTGGAGGACGTCTACGGACGCCAGCGCTATCGAGCGCTCTCCCAATGCAGGTCTCGCGCAGGACGGCGTTGACAGCGCTCGGGGTCATATCGCAAATGCGAAGATAGTCGCGTAGGAGAGTCGGACTCGAGAACAACGCCAGGAGAGTAGGACTCGAGAATCAAGCTAGGAGAGTAGGAGTCGAGGATAATGTACCTTGGTGGGTACCTCGCGAGAACACGCTGAGTAGCGAGATGAGGTCGGCGTTCTGCGGCAGAATAACCAGGGGGTTCTTCTCGGAGAGGTCTGTGGCCTAGTGAGCGCGGCAGGAACGACGAGGAAAATTCGAGGGTATTCGGTGATGTACTGACGACGAGACGGACGGGGACGTGTCCCTTCTTGGCACAGGCAAGGATTTCCGTGATACGCTGGTCCGCAAGCTCGAAGGGCCGCAAGTTGTGCGAGTTGACCGCGAGCACGAGGAACGCGTTACTAATGGACCATTAGCGCGAGCTTTAGTTGCGCGCGCGAGGTAGCTTACACATCGGCATACTAAACGCGCGGTCAGTAAGTTCACCGCGCACCGGCGAGGTCACACGCACATCGAAGAGACCCAGATATTGGCCGTCTGCAGCCTTGACCGCTATACAGTTGGTCTTGTGGTCGAGAAGCGCCTTGTCGAATATGTCAGTCTGGCGACGGCGATGTGGCTACCATGACGACATGCCTTGCACGCCGCTTCCACGCTCTCGTCGCCGTCCACGGTGATTACAGGCGAGTCGATAAGCTCTGTAGGACATCAGTCGTGGTCAAGAGTCTAGCGGTGCGCTCACCATGGCTTCAAGGGCTGGTAGGACAGTAAAGGACGCGGCCTCGAAGTAGCTTGTGAGCAGCGATGTGCCCGGCGAGTCCAGGTCGTTGTACTCGAAGACAAAGTACACGGGGCTGTGCAGAGACGGACGCATGAGTGTACAGTACGGGGCCAAGGGGCGCGCGAGATAACGGACGTCATGCAAGAGCCAAGGGCAATGCCGATCCGCGCTTCTTCCCTTCCTCCTCTCATTGCGCGGGCACTTCGTGCCCGCGTCCTTTCCTTTCCTTCACCTACGGCGAACGCCTCCTCTCTCGTAACGCGCTCACGCCCTCGACGCGCCTTCCCCGAACTCGTTCCAGCCCACGTCGTCGTCAGGGCCGTACACGTCCATCGTCTCCTGACCAACGCCGGTCCACGCGTGCTCTTCAACTCGTCCACCTCGAGCACTACAAGCATCGCGCGTCGATGGCCAGATGTGTCTTCCGTGCTCGACGAACCTTTCATCGCTGGTACCGCCGTCCTGCACTCATCACGCGTCGACAGACTCACAAGTCTTCACAGATTTCAAAGTCGAACTCGCCAGCCCTGGCATCAAGTAGGTCCCAACGGTGCGTACATCGCGATCGCGATGTACGTTCATAAGCTGACGACGACTTTTGTAGCATGCCATAGCAAAACCCGACGCGTACCAACTCGACGCCCGCGCTCCATGGCGATTCCGTTGGTCAGCAGCGACAGCGGCGTCTGGTGTCATGGGCGCCAGCGGGTCGACCTGGTGTTGATCAGGACAGACGCTCGCTGCAAACGCAGCGCGCGAGCACAAGCATCAGCATCCCGTTTGCAAGTCCATGCGCTCGCGGAGGCTCGGACAGCTCGCCAGAGAGCTCGGTCTCACGGTGAGTCATTTGCACATCGCTCGCGCGCCCCATATTGACCGACCCACGAAGTTTGCATCGGCACGTCAATACGCATTGGCAAGCTGACGACGACCTCGGGCGCTCATTGGAACGCGGCGCAATCTCGCGCTCTACTTCCAGTACGTCGCACACACCACTTGTTCAAGCCGCGTCACGTCACGACCAATCCACTGCAGCCACGCAGTCCGTGAAACCGACACGAGCTCGGGCAACTGCCCGAGCTCGAGCTTGGAGGTCAGTCCCGCACTCGCACAGCCCGTGAGCACGTTGTATTGACAGCCCTCGCAGATCTTTCGCGTCAAGGTCACGCGCTGCGTCTGCGACAATCGCGAGCTCTGACCCGAGCTCGGGCGCAGGCACGAACTCAAGCTTCGAAGCCAGTCGCGCACACACGGCGCTCGTCAAGTCTCGCGCACGTTGCAGGTCCGTGTCGAGAATCGAGGCCACCCGCATTTACTCGTCCGAGCGTTGCGCAATGTCGTGCAGGTCAGCTCGCGGATGGAATATGTTAAGCCGTGCAGCTCGTTCGAGACGCGTAACGTCACGAGCGGTACGCACGGCAGTGCTAGTCTCATGTTCGGGGCAACGACTCGGTGTCCGAGGTGAGTCCAACGCGCACTCAGCCTCGATCATATCGTACTGACAATGCTCGCGCAGATCTTTCACGGCGCCTCACGCCAGGATCTGCACTGCGTCAGCGACATCTGCGAACCTCGGCGCGAGGTCGTGCGTAGACGCGAGCTCAAGCTCGCGTTTCGAGGTCAGTCACGCTCGCCCGCTACAGCCTAGCGTGTCATACTGACTGCACCCGCGTAGATCCTTCCATGAAGCGTCACGATCACCCGCTGCGCTCGCGACGCGCGCGCGTGAACGTCGGCGACGACGTCCTCAGTTCGCACACGCGTCGGAGCGACGTGCGGACGACCCACGCACTCGACGGACGCGACAGACTCGACGCCGGGCAACGCATGCCAGGGCGCACACTCAACCGAGCAGTCACCGACTCGACGCTCCGAATCGATAGGACACGCGAACACGAACGAGCGGACGAACGCACCTCGGAGCATTCCCCGTTCCGTGTCGATGGTTCGGGTTGGTTCTGTCGGCGAGGGTTGGCGAGGACGGGGAGGACGAACGAGATGTACGTACCGCGGTAGATAGTGAATATACGGATTTCCTTCCAACCTGCATGGGGCGCGATGAGTACGGAGTCTGATGTGTAGAGAGAGGGAGGGCATGCGAGTGCCGACGAGAGGAGAGGAACATGACAGCGGTGGCCGCGGCGAGCATGGAGTGGATGACGACGGCAAACGTGAGTGCGTACCGAGGACAACGTGACGAACGATGAGAACGGTCTTGAGCAATACGTCGAGGTTGAGTACAGTGTCGCGAGCGAGGTTGACATGGAAAGGAAAGGAGAGGAAATGAGGGAAAGGAACGATGCATCTCTCGAGTGGATCCTACGAGCCTTATATACCCCCTCCTCCATACAATTCACGCTGACTCGGCAGGTCTGGCCGGTGCGGCACGGAGACTGCGAGAAGCATGGGCGTGGGACGTCCAGACGACGGTTGAGGGGGCCGTGACGAGCTAAGCGCCCAAACCTTCGCCTCCTCCTCCCGTGCCGCAATCGCATTTCCCATCCGCCCGTTCCCTCTCTCCTCTCGCTCATTTGCAAAACCAATCTAAATATAGACGCCCAGTCTATGGGTCAGTGAGGGGGTGTATACCCCTCCTAGAAAGACTCTGAAGTGACCCAGGGTGCAGAACGCCTCTGAATGCGGCCCTGGGCTCAGCGCGCCCAGAATACACGCTCAGGCTTCTTTGATTGATGGATACAGACGCCCCATTGACCGGTAAAACAAGGGAAAGACACGGGAGTGGTCGATATGCGCCTTTGGCTGAATGGACCCCCCGTGTCCGTCCGCCGTTATTCCTCGCGCGAATCGGCTACTCGGTATCCCGGTGCACTGGATTGTAGGTTTACGTGAGACTGGGGAGGTGAGGCAGGGGCACGGGGCACCGGTGAGCATCCAATGCATGGTGTTGTCCCCGATGCCCCAAGTTAGGCCAACTGTCTCTCCGTCGTTCCCACTCGCTCTCAGTTGAGATTGCTGAGTGCGAAGCTATTTCACATGTAATTAGCAATATATAAATTGCCTTCCTGAACTGTAAGACCTCTAGGTGCACTAGTTCTGCTGCATTGAAGCTATGAACGGAGTGAGAGGAGCTTACTGGTCTACAGCACCGCTCGCTGTGCTTTCCCTCGTCATCCCGCTCGTCTCCCGGCATGACTCACACACAGGATTGCTCATCAGTCATGTGGAAGGGCATACACGCCTTTCGCTTCGTGAGATCTTGACAATTGAGGGAACATGGAGGCTGTCGGGCGCTGTGCAATTTCGGTCTCGGGCGTACATTCCGTTGTCCTGAAGGTGCAATCCAACTCCTCACCTAGCACTACATACCAAGAGAGGCCATTATACTGGCAGAGGCTTCTTATAGCTTGCATATATGCTGGTGAGTGTCGTTCCCGAGAAATGAGTTGAGAACCGGTGTGCCAGGCCATCCTGAGTATTGTTGAACAACAATCGAACTGGTAGTGCAGTCTCTGTACGTCATGGAGGCTTACAATATAGTCTTATATGCCTCTGACGCAGTCTCAGTTCCTGGGAAGATGACGGACACGGTGCATGTATGCACCTGGTAAGCAGGATTCTGGATCTCAAACTTATAACTCCCGAGGTCACATTACATCATTGCAAGTGCTCAGAGTATGCATTTTAGGAGTCCCGTTACTTGATTTGTCCAGGGAAGAGGCGGGAATTCCGAGTGCGGCGGAGGAGCAGTCATCGGGAACCGGCATCAGGGAAGCCTGGATCACCGCATCGCTCGCTTCGCTCGCTTCGCCCGTCGCTCCATTGGGACGGTTCTCACCGGTGGGCGGCAAAGTTTTGTCTTGACTCAGCCTCCTCCCACCACCGCCCGCCGCGTCACCCCCACGTTCATAAAGGTATGGTACCTCATGTAGCTTCCGCATACCCCAACTCTGACACCGTCATGCCAGCTTTCCACCTCCCTGTCACCAGGTTTTCTTGGTCTCTTGCGCATTCTCACCATTCCTGTGTCGTGCACCACACCTTTCAGCGACTTGGCTCCTCAGCGGGCTCGGGCAAGGTCAGTCTACCCCTTTAGCCACAGCCTGGCCGCTCAGCTCACAGCGTCCACCGTGCCCCTTTTTAGACCTCTTGATCGTCATCACCATGAGAGAGCTCCGGTTTTGGCATCTCGACCTCGTCACCATCAACACTTCTTTGGCAAGTCACGAGAGCTCTCGGACCTGGGCCTGCCGTGAGTTTGTTGAATGCCTTTGTTTTGGTCCCTGCTGTTCCTGACGGGATAAGAACTCGGTTACAGGGGACCCATAGTGCGCCTTTTACATTAAGGATTCTGGATCTGCAAGATGGGGATACGGTGCGCTTTTTCTCTCTTTTCCGCGCTGTTTCGGCCACAAGGCAATTTCCGGTTCTTGCGCTCTTGCCACCATGTCGCGGCCGCCGATGTGTACTTGTGCAACATTGCTGATGGCTTGTTCTCAAACTCTCGGCCATTCAATCTCGTCACCAGGCAATCCGAGGACTTGGTACGCAACAACCGTGCGCTATATCGGACGGTGTACGCTAATACTACTTATAGATTGTCTTTTTCATGCACGTGAGGTCACCAATCTCGTCCTAACAGCCGTCATATGGTTGCGACTACTTCAAGGCTTTCGATTGCCCTCCTATAGTGTCAGCAGGTTCAATCCCACACTGGTCCGGCTTCCGAGTCTGCTATGATGTGCGTACACGCTCGCGCGAAGTTAATCTGACGCTCCGCTGTCAGACTCCTGGACTCCTATTTAACTTCCGTACGTCCAGCGCCTCTGCAACCATACTTCGGTGGCTTAACTCTGCAGCTCGCGACGTGGGCCGGTCATGCAGTATCGGTGATTTCAAATCCCGCTGGTGAGTCCTTGCCCTCTCACATTACCTCTCTTTTTCTGATGTATCTTTGGGCTGTTTCAGTATCCTAACTCGTTTCCTGGTCGTGCATGTGCCAACATCTCGTGGTTTCCGAGCTCTGGTCGCTTTTCTCTTTCCGCATGTGAGTACTAGATGTGCGTCAGATCGTCCGTTTCGCGTGTCTAACCTCACGTCAATCCGTCGCAGGTGTCGATATTCATAATCCGCAAGCGATTCGCGCTAGTCCCTGGTTGCGGAGTCATGGCTCTTCTCATCACCCTGCTGTCCTGCGCTATGGTCTTCGCAACTCGGGGCAATATCGTGGCGCTCAGCTGCAATAGACGTCACCGGATGACGTCCTCCGGGCGCTTGCGCACTGCGCTCGACGTTGCCAAGTTCTCGTCAGTTTCGGTGTCCCGGTGGTGAGTTCTCTTCTACCCGGTAGTCCGTTACGCCCCGCTTATTTGTTTCCCATATCTCTCAGAACCACATCTTCTTCACCTTTCAGCGCACTGGAATCGAAGTTGAGGTCAAAGAGATATGGCTCTTACACCTCCCAGCACCCATCGCCACGGTTTGCTCGTTGACCGAAACAGCTGTATGAGTCGACCGCGACGTCGCGCGTGCAAGCAAGTGCACAGGAGATTCATCTTCAGGGTTGAGACGATGCTCAGTCTCGACTTCTGTACGGTTCTCTGCTCGTTTGGAAACAACGGTACGTGGACTCTCGCCCGCTCTGACGTCGACTGCCGCGCGCTGACATGTTTGTTGACCTCAGACTGGCATCCTGACGGCCGTCGCTTCGAGTGTCTACGCCGGCGTCCGCTGCTTGGAAGTTGATTTCCCGCAGGTGCGTGCAATAGTTGGCATCTGTCTGAGCTGTGTGGCTGACGTGCTAGCGACTGCTAGCAACTTCTTACAGGTCCGAAATCAAACGCGTCGAGAGCCCGTCGCCAGGGCTGTCGTTGTCGTGGAGATACGGCGAGTCTCGGATTCCTGCGCTATGAGTACTGTCGCTTTTGGATTCATTAATGCGTTTGCTGACTCAGAATCAATATCGACTGAACCTCAAGAGCTTCCAACGTCGATTGCTGAGGACGAGGAGCCGTCGTTCGTACTGCAGGTGCGTCTGTCTCCCCGTCGCATCCCGTTCTCCCCACCATCTACCACTTCTCGAGCGTTCGCTTCAGTAGCGTATTCTGGGTCTATTCTATCACAAAGGTCCCTGCCCTCGCTCCCATTATCGTTACTGCAGCCGTTCTGGAGTTCTCTCCGATCCTGTAACTCTCGGTGCATGCGGCACCGATCACGTCGTTCCTGCTGCGCGTTAGCATAGCTCGACTTCCCACTTCGCGCACAATATCCACATTCATACCGCTGCCATATGACGCCCTGTACTCGTGATTCTGACCCTTTTTTTCCAAGGGCCGTTTCGACTTCATTACTCCCTTTCTCCTAACCCGTTTCCACCTCCTCGCGCGTCTCCTCTGGCCCCACTACCTCACTCTATCTTATTACACAAGCGCACCCGCGTACTCCCATCCTCGTCGCTTCGGCCGTTCGCGAGTTCTCTCCGATTCCGTAACTCTCGGTGGGGCACCGATCACTTCGTCCCTCCACAACGCGAGATAACCACACCTTCAGATCTTGCTCACAATATCTACATCCATACCGCCTCCATATGCGCCCTTGCACCCGCGGTTCCGAAACTTTTTTCCTCACGGCCATTTCCACTACTTCATGACTCTCCACTCCACACACCCTCCAGACGCCGACCAGCCTTCGCATCATTCACGTCTATCGTATTGGATACATGTCATTGACTCGCACGCCGGCGCTCACGTCCACTCCCCACGCGGTTCGGCAGTTCTGTCCTGTTCTCTGTCCGTGTCGGCCGACTCACTCTATGGATATTTTCAGATCACCCCGCTGCTACTGCATGGTTTGACGATAGATATTACGTCTAACAAGCCCCAGACGCAGACCTATCCAGATGTCGTTTGCCCCGACGAAGTTATGGTCGATTTCGTTCTGCAGCCGACGTGGTGAGTGAACACCTTCAACGGTCACCGTTTCGCGCAACTGACCCAATGTTATATTCATAGATATGTATCAATTCCCGTCTCCAAAGAGCATGCCAGTCGCCTCAGCAATGATGGCTATACGGGCGTTTCGGGATATCCGCGGCAGGCGGATTCGCCGCCATTGCGTCTTGCGAAGGCTCGTAAAATCGGCAGCAGGCGATTCAGACTGTTCAAGATCAGCTGCGCAAGAGGGAGGGAGTTCAGTCTTGTACATAGTTCGACTGGAGACAGATCTGTGCATTTTACGTACATACCGATATAGACGACTTTAGCCGCACCTCGAAATCACCTCGGCATGGACAAAATCAAGATATCTGCGTCAGGAACGCACCCTGAGGTCACACTCTGCGCCTGAGCACCGTTCCTGCGCCAGGATCCCGTCCAGGACTTGCGGCGATACCGAGTTCTGACTCAATGAAAAGAAGCTGCTCGATGGACGACTTGTCTCTTGCTCGAAATACGGTCTTTACTCTCCGTTCAGCGAGACGGGGAGACGGCGCTCAAGGTCAAACATTCGTGCAAGTGCCTGATTCATTGAGCCCATATCTAACACGATGAAGTAACCTACAAACAGCAGAAACAAGATAGCATGAGTAATGATACACATAGTAGTAGTGGAGAGTGGGGAGCATGTGCACGCAGCGCTGCGCGCTTGACGGAAATTCTTCACGAGCGTCTAGCAGGGGACTCGAGCCCGCTTAGCCGGTACCCTCGGGTGGCTCGAGCGGCGTGAGCGCGCCTATAAAGCCAGGTACGCGGCCGCCAGACACACTCGCACTCATCTGCATACCCGCCGTATTCGCGGGGTCGACGAAGTTGCCCAAGCTCAGCCGTACGCGCTTCTTGCGCACACTCTGCGACGTCTCGCTGACAGACGTCGGCGCGCTCGACCCGCTCAGCGTGCGTCCGAGCTCTGCACCGCCAAGGGACAACGAGCTGCGCGAGGAGTGCGCAGAATGGCGCGAAAGCGAACGGGAGCCGCTCGAGCGGATGGATGCAGAGCTTGCGCGGCGATGACGGGCTGCGCGGGCGGGGTCAACGTCTTCGAGACCGAGAAGGCGTGCGAATACGCTCAGAACTGCTGGTCGTCAGCAATGACGCGGCGTCAACATCTGAAGTACGCACCGTCCAGCACGCTGACAACACCACGAAGATTTCCGAGTCCCGACATCGGCATCGAAGGGTTTCCAGGCGGCGGCGTGCCCGGGGAGTGACTCAGGCCACCCAACCCGGAGAACGACACAGGGGGACTGGGTGGGCAGGCAGGATCGTCCGTCAGGAAAACGCGATGCGCGTTCGTGGCGAGCAGCTTCTGCATCGTATACGACAGCGTCGAGCTTGGCAGAACACTGTACACTTTGAGGTTGTCAGCGCAAAATTCGAAGCATCCTTAGGGCATACCTGGAAACTTGTCCACGCCGTCTGTCGCGCCGTCCTCGGCCTTGATCAGAGTAATAAAGTTGGCGAGCGACATGTCGAGGATGCGCTTGTTCTCGCTGGGCACAACGCGTCGGCCGATATCGCGCACCGAGATGGCAGAGAGAAGCATCCCGATCGGGTCCACAACGGCGACAGACGAGACGCCCTGTTCACTGAGAAGACGCATAGCGTCCAACAGCGTATCGTCGGAGGAAGACGAGATGACTGGGTGCTGGTAGATTCCCGGGAGAGTCGTTAGAGGAGCGATAAGCACTGAAGCGAGTCCGGGATGCGTTCCAGCCTGCCAATGGTCAGTGAATGTTGCGCGGGTTGGAGGAAGGGCGAACGTTGGTCATGAACCACTGAATGAGCGACATGTCGGACACGATGCCAAGAAGGTCGTGCGAATCATCCTCGATGATAACTGTGGCAGTACGTGAGTGGTACGATAGGATAGGATGAAAGTAAGGCGAAAGGTTCCCCGTGGAGAAGATATGAAGCGAGCTTAAGACTATCTGCGGCTGCGTACAAGTTACGTAGAAGCCAGCAGTGCTGTCTTGAGTGCGATAAGCTGCGCTCTGGCTGAACAAGCGGAACGTGTGTGCCCACCGGCGACACACGGTGCAAGCTGACCACAGGAGTGCGAAGGCACTCCCGCCAGTGATGTGGCGCTAGTGAGTCACACGCCCGCCGTGGCCAGCGGTGAGGTCGAGGCGGCAAATCGTGGCGCCGAGTGTGCAGTGGCGACGCTCAGACACGCAGCTCGATGTGCACGAGTACAAAGGGTAGTTCAGCAGCGCCAACAGCGCGCCAAGGTTCTACCCCATGTCCCCGGGCAGTATTCGCATCGCTCCATGCACTCGAGGCCCTGCGCGACACGAATCGAGCAGCCCGTTGCACTCGTATCTGTCAGAGTCTGCAACGGGCGTGTGTGCGCGAGTACATGAAGACAAGCGTCTCAGTGCACGCACACCGTAACGCCTTGCAGCCCGCGACGTCTAGGAGAGAGAGCAGGACTCAAGAATGATGTGGCCTAACGCACCTTGGTGAGTACCTCGCGAGAACACGCTGAGTAGCGAGATGAGGTCGGCGTTCTGCGGCAGAATAACCAGGGGGTTCTTCTCGGAGAGGTCTGTGGCCTCGTGAGCGCGGCAAGAACGACGACGAAAATTCGAGGGTGTTCGGTGACGTACTGACGACGAGACGGACGGGGACGTGTCCCTTCTTGGCACACGCAAGAATTTCCGTGATACGCTGGTCCGCGAGTTCGAAAGGTCGCAGGTTGTGCGAGTTGACCGCGAGCACGAGGAACGCGTTACTAATGGGCCATTAGCGCGAGCTTTAGTTGCGCGAGACGTAGCTTACACATCGGCATACTAAACGCGCGGTCAGTAAGTTCACCGCGCACCGGCGAGGTCACACGCACATCGAAGAGACCCAGATACTGGCCGTCTGCAGCCTTGACCGCTATACAGTTGGTCTTGTGGTCCAGAAGCGCCTTGTGGAAAATGTCAGTCTGGCGACGGCGATGTGGCTACCACGACGTCATGCCTTGCACGCCGCTTCCACGCTCTCGTCGCCGTCCACCGTGATTACAGGCGAGTCTATGAGCTCTGCAGGCCGTCAGTTGTGACTAAAGGTCTAGCGGCGCGCTCACCATGGGCTTCAAGGGCTGGCAGGTCAGCAATGGACGCGGCCTCGAAGTAGCTGGTGAGCAGCGATGTGCCCGGCGAGTCCAGGTCGTTGTACTCGAAGGCAGAGTACCTGCGACCGTTCAGAGATGGACGCATGAGTGTGAAATACGGGGCCAAGGGGCGCGCGAGATAACGGACCGTCTGTTCTGCGTCATATACCTGGAATTTCGGGTGTGAGCACTTTCAAGAGCCAAGGGCCGCCGGAGCTCGCCGCCGTGCCTCGGCCCCGTTTTTGGCCACACGCGGCGCGCCGAGCAATCCAGATCTTGAGCTTCCCCCATTCTTCGGCCGCACCGTCGCAGAAGCCTGGAGACTGTAATCTCTCTTCTTCAAGACAATCGAACTCTATGCACCCCAAATCTCGCAATTCCCTTCAGCATCGCCATCCGCCATGCGGGCCCCGAGGAGTCCCTATTGTCCTCGGAGGAACGATCTTATCTCATCAAGGTTCCATTTGCTTCACTAAATCGCGCACAATCTCCCAGAAACTCGTCGTTTGCATCCCCTTCGAGTTCGCCAGCGGAATCGCCATCCGTTGTTCCCTGCGACCCTGAGCGGGAACCTCCTCCGCTGGGAACATGTCCAAACTCTCCAATTGAGGACTGCCAGCCAGCCACCACTTCACTCGAGGCTGGCCGTGTTGGGACCCTTCGCGTTGCCACAGTTAACGGCGTCTTGCCGAACAGCTACCAGACTGGGAGAACAGAACCTCTACACCTTCTTTAGAGCTTTGAGGAACCGCAGATCCAAACACTGACAGCTAAGCTATTGTCGACTTTCGCACGCCCAGGCGAAGAGCCACGTTCGTCGGATGTAGACTCGGAAGTGACGGACACAGGGGCTTAGATAAGCTGTCAGACATGAGCTCAGCATGTTGACAAGCGCTATTGTGAGTAAGCGTGTTCATAGCAGTACTAGTCTTACGCGTAAAGCACGCTCTGGGAAATTGGGGAAACTCGATGTCGCGTGACTCTACTAGCCCCGGTAAAGCATCGCCAACGAGTGGAGCAGCCTCCGAACTTCCTGAGAGAAGGAGCACAGTACCAGCATAGATACAGTACACGGCAGCAACCTCGTCCACGAGCCGGCACAGGCACGTCATGCCGCAGGGCCAGCTCATGCAAAGAGCGACGATGGCCGAGAACGGCCAAAACGCTGCTATTCCCAGCCAAACCTGCTGCATCATCGAGACGTTCGTCGTATGCAAGTCCTTTATCCACACGACGGTCACCGTCGACTAACACGAAAAGACGATAGCTATGTATCATAGGCGTCAATGAGTACAGCTATGTCCGATAATGACCAAGGCAGACCCGATGTGTCGTGCACAGTGGCGAAGGCGACCGCCTCTCCAACCTCACCGCCACGAACACTTTGTTGACGCTTCCATGAATAGGCAGCAGTGCCTGGATCGGCGATCTGCAACACGTGCAGGTTCTCGTTATCAGCGAAAGACGCTGGGATAACACGGGTGAGATGTGCGCGGACAAGGATGTCCGTCGCGCTATCGCTGTAGGTCCAGATGGCTTTCACGTCCAAGTTTACGAACTTGAGCCGGCGAGCCTTCGAAGTCGAGCTCAAAATGCTTGATATGATATGGTATGGATCTACCTGGTGGTGACGTTACGATCAGCGGTTAAGCTACTTATATACTCTCTCGTGGGCACCGCACCTTTTGCTGCTCGTCGCCCCTCAGGCCGAAGTAGCAGAGACTCAAGCAGCCTTCGAGTAGAGTCGGAAGTGTGCCCAAAACAGCGGAGAATGCTGCCGAACTCGACCAAGCCTCAAGGCAGAGGGAGCGTAGACTGCGTAGGGAGAAACAGCGCATGACGGCGTAGAAGTCGTTGCTGGGATCATCAGCCTCCGGATCGAGCGCGATGTTGAGGCAGAGATGTGGAACCACTCGTTGAGCGTCGCCTCTCCTAGTCACGTCTGGGATGCCGGACATGCAATAGTACAGTTGCTCGACGTTGCGCATGAGCGACTGGTCCCATAGAATATCTGCGGGGTATGCAGGATCGGAAGCCATAGACAGGCGAGTCAACCCAGGGAATGCTCGAATGACTGCGAGGTGTACGGAAGTACCAACTTCGAGCTCGCGCATCCGCGGCCATACACGACCTTGCACGTCACTGAGGACGAAGCAGTCCGCGAGTGCGTAGTACCCGTCCGCTGCGAGATACTCGAGTGTGTCGATGGACCGAAGCAGCAGCCGTCCCAGAAGCGAACCCGATAGACTGCAGGCAGAAAAGCTGATCCTCTTCAAAGGCGGAAGGGCATCCAGTAAGAGGGCCACGTCGGTGCTGGTAGGGAGCCGAACACATTGGATGTAATTGAGTTCATCGAGTCCTCTCAGAGCGCGAATGAGGTCGTCCATGTCATCCTTAAAGATACGGATGAAGGTATCCAAGCGCAAGTGCTGCAGATGCGACATTCTTTGCAGCGCGGAGCACACGTCCTGCGAATTCAGACCGTGGTGCGATGTGACCAAAATTGACAGGGAAGCGATGTGGCGGCCAAGAGTCTGACTATGTAGGATGGTGTCGAGGAGCCGCTTAGATTGGTGCGTCGTGTCGAGCGCGATGCTTCGATATAGCAAGGGCGTAGTAATCGAGTGTAAGTCGCGACTGGTCCTACACAGCGCCGGATAGCTCGATGGCGTGGATGAGGCAACCACGAGACAGAGCGTGTCATAGGGTAAGGACATCATTTTGGCGCGAATTGCGAGCGACGGCGAGGTTCGAGTTCGGATACGCGCTAGGCTCAAAGGTGGGATTCGCCCAAGATTCGCCGCGGAGGTTGAATTGCGGAACAAGGCTTGACCGGCTTGACCAGCGACCATCAACTCCGTCGCGACAACTCCACTGAGCTCTGTATCGGCATTCGCATCCACAATCTACGATACCATGGCCCGGAGCAAGAAAGCGCGCGCCAGCGGTGCACCCACGGCAGGCGTAGAAGCTAATGTGGCGGCACCATCACCATTTGAATCTCTTCCTACAGAACTACTTGCTCGAATCTGCGACTTCATGAGATCAAGTAACGATGACCAGGAGCAGCTGCTTACTCTGCGCAAGACTTCCCGTCGTCTGTGTCGCGTTGCGTCCAGCGTCCTCAACCGGCATGTCGCTCTCTACGAGCTCGGGCATGTGGATGGCTTCATCAATTGCTTCCATCCAACACGAAGGTCCATTCGTCGCGGTGTTGAGGGTGTCAAATCATACAGCCCCCTCACTGCATTTCTCCCCGACGATATTCGTACTCTGGCGGTCGCGGAGCAGTATCAAGTCCCGCCCAATGAACAGACGCAGACCGATTGGAAACGCAGATTCGCCATAATTCGCATCATCGAGTCGATAGGAACTGTTCTCCCTATGTTCGTTGGGATGCATCGCTTCGAGTGGCGACTCGGCGAATACGCGCCTGCGGAGATTATCACGGCGCTCGCCAAGTGCAAGAGCCTGCGCACGCTGCTCATGCAAGAGTCCTTTGCCCGGACGGGGTCGGAATACGAGGACGAGGAGGACAATGACCGTCGCGATAGATTCCTCGCACGTGTGAGTGAGAGACGCAACAACTTCATAACGTGCTTACCAGTCATCCAGCGAAAATATCCGCCCGAGATTCGCAACCTTCACGTGAAGATCAATACAAGCTGGAGGGCGGAATACCAGGATCGCTGGTCGAACTTCTTACGCCAGAGTTTCTCCCCCGCCTCCCTCGCCAGTCTCCGAACGCTTGTGCTTCACGCTGTCCCACAAGTCGATCTAGCCCAGAGTAATTATTGGGAGTACGGACCTCAGCGGAAATCATCGTATGACGTGGATCCCTTGCTAGAGCACGGCACATTTCCGCATTTGTGCGCTTTTGGTCTTCGAGGCCTCCGCATTACCGACGGCAAATCTCTCCTCCACTTTCTGCAGCGCCATCCGACCCTACAGGCTCTCGATATCAGAACAGACCAGTGCAGGAAGTTCTGGCACGACGTAGCTCCCGAGGCTCTGTCCACAGCCCCAGCAATTCTCCCCGCTCTACAGCAGCTTTCTATTCTTCCAGACGACCAGCTAGCATGCACTCGCACGCTACTGGATGGTATTCGACCGATTACGGTACTTGCCATTGACATGGCAGACGATGGCCCGGGCATGTCTGCTCTTCAGAAACGTCTCGACGCACACTTTGCCCATACCCAGCGTATCGACAGACTGGTGCTATTCAATGTCAAGACGCTCGGCCGTCCGCAAAGTTTCTTTGTCAAGGGTAACGCTTCCGCCATCGCGACGCACACACCGAATGTCTCGGACCTCACTTTGTTCGGTGACGCCGAGATGGCGACGGATGGGAAGGTGCAAAGCCTCTCCTTGAGCACAACCTTTCGGAACTTCATCGCGGGGTGGCCCAACTTACGCAAGTTGACGTTGGAACTGCCTACGACCAATACTGGGTGCGTGGCGTGGGTTTGTGTCATAATCACTGACAGGCTACGCATACTAACATTGTGTATTTCACTCAGGGCGGAAAAGTTACAGATCGAGGCTCGGCGCGTCGCCAATTACCTCGCGGGCTTGCGAGAGATACCGCTACTCGAGACTGTCGTAATCCACTGGTCGAACATCCGCCACACCTTCGACCGCGGCCGCCGCGATGCGACTTGTATGGCGACTTGGAGGCGAGCCGGAGAAGGTGGACAGGCGCAAGACATCCTAGTGTCTGTTGTCGACGCAGAATCGAAGGACGCTCTGGGTCACTGGCCGAAAGTGTGGCCAGAGACCTGAATACTCGTGCACATGACATGATAGCTACATTCCTATATCTACTTGCCGTTGGAGGCTGCGTTACACTGTTGGCTTGAAATACACATCGCATGTTGAATGCTCACGAAGTGTCCTGTTTAGTACTCGCGTTCACGTTGCCGCGTTCATAGCGCTCTCGGCCGCCTTCAACGCCACACGCGCGGACTCGAGCAACTCCTTCACGGGCTCTAGACCGATGCTAACACGGACAAGCCCCTCCTCGACGCCGTACTTCGCGGCCCACTGGAGCTCGTGATAATGCGCGAGAATGGTGTACGGGCACGCCAGCGTGAAGTTCGTCCCCAGACTCGGACCCTTCGCGCACGGCAGCGCGTCGAAGAACGCACGACTCGCAGCGAGTGTGTGGAACGTCACGCTGAACAGTCCGCCGAAGCCCGTCGGCCACTCGGGCACGAGGGGCTCGCGCAGGCGGCACGCGTCGTAGTGCTCGCGCGTCTCGTACTTCGGGTAGAAGACATCCTTGACGACGGCTGGGTGCGCGCGTAGGAACTCGCAGACGGCTTCGGTGTTTTGGTTGATCGTGTGAGCGCGTCGTACGAAGTTGCGCGAGTTCGACTCCAAGTATATGGCATCCTCGGGCCAGTACACGTCCTCGAAGGTCTCGCGCATGTGCGCCTGTAACGCTGCGTAATGCCGACCGCGCGGGTTCAGGACAAGACTGTCGAAAGAAGAAAAACGTTAGCGCACATCGCAAGAAAGACGAAAAGGGCTTCACCTGCCACCCATGACGTTCACAGCGCCGCTGAATATCTTGGTCAAGCTGCTCACGACGACGTCCGCGTACGGCAACACCTCCACGTTTGCAAAGTTCCCAATCGTTTCGTCGATGACAATCAAGAAGTCGTATTTATCAGCGAGCTCGCGCAGGCGGCGAAGGTTGGAGGATCGCAGAAGGGGGTTCGAGGGGAACTCGGTGAATAAGGCTAATGCGGGAGGAGTGGAGGGGTTCCGAGTCCGTTCTGCAGCGAGTAAAGTCTCGAGCGCGTCAAGGTCACTGTCCAAGCCATGTCCGAAGAACTCGCAGCCAGGGCCCCACTTCTGAAGGATTTTCAGCGTGTCGGTGTACGGAAAGCTTGCAGGTCGTCAATAAATAACTCCTCCTCGATCAACGTACAAGCTCACCCGAAGCATATCGACTTCGCAGACGGACGCGTCGCCAGAGCAAGCTGGTGCGCAGTCCAGATGGCAGACATTCCAGTCGGAAGGAGGAAGACATCATCTTCAGTAACGCCAGCAACACGCACACTGGGCGCAATCTGCGACGACGCGTCGGACAAGAGAGCGACAACATCGGGATCGTCGATGCTGCTCCGGTCCTGCACCAAAACGCCTGCTATACGTCTCCGAAGCACACGCTTCGCGTTGTCTGCCGCCGATGCAGGGAGATTGCGACCGTAGCGCTCCTCGATTAGGGTCGTGTGCAGACCCGACTCCACCTCCGTCTCCCGCTTAGCAGACGGCGGGCTCGCTGCGGACTTCTTGACTGAATACCGCGCAGTCCTGGTGCGGGTCCCCGTAGGCGACGGGGCTCCGTCGTCTGATAGGCGCGCCAGACAAGCCTCTGCTGTCCGGCTGGAGATGCCGAGGCCGGTGTGCTGCCAGAACGCTTTGGCCTGCGACGACGCGGCTTCGGCGTAGACCACGACATGGAGAACGATTGGCGCGGCCGACGCGTCTGCTGGCTTGGAGATGGCGTATTGCAGCACTCTGATGGGCGTCTGCACGCCCTGTGAGAGCATGAAGGCGCGACACGCCTCTGCGACTTTCGCGCTCGGAAACAGCATGCACAGCTCGCCAGGCTTTGCGAATCGCTTCGCGATAATCGAGGCAAGCTGCAGTTCAACCGCGTTAATAAGTCGTCCTAGCCTAGCTATGTAAAAACCTTTACCTTTTGAATATTCAACGCGATGAAGAATCGCGGATAGCCCGACTGCATAACATCGACAACGCGCTTCGCGCCCTCCTCATAGTCGATATTATCTCTCCATGTGGGAAGAGACACAGATATAGCGTGCGGCAGATACGCAGGGATCGGGTCGCCGAGGCTCATGGTGGGAGGGGAAGATGCAAGTGCTTCGAAACGGTAAAAGCCATGACTCGACGCGTCGCGCCCTCTTCGTGTGGCGCGATACGGGAGTCGGGCCGCCTCGGCCGATAACCTCATCCTTTCACACTGCGGCAATCTTCGAGCTTCCAAAATAGAGTACTTGCAGGGTACAAGGCTACGGAATACAAGACGTCGGATGAGTACAGTGTCTACCTGGAAGTTGAGATGTGCGACAGTTCCTCGCGGCAATTATTCGACAGTGAGTACAACACCAGCAGAACGCCCTTCCTGAGGCACTGCGTTCGGATTGAACGTCCAAGGCCGCTCCAAGAACACAGGACATTCCGCGTCGTGGTGAAGATATTCTCCCCGTCTGCCCGGACGCATGGCGCATCCACCATCAGGTAGGCATACCAAATCCCGTAGATACGGCACCACAGGACGCACGTACGGCACGACGCCGTTCTCCCAGCTCGCCTTCCTACTCTCTGGAGCGCGGAGCCGACGCAGCAGCTCTCCGGGGATAACGACCCCGCACTCGTAGTTGACCGGGCCACCCGGGCCCTCAGCAGATCCCCATGCGCCTGCAGAGAGATTGGCACTCCCGACATAGACCCAATGCGGCCTCCCTCGCAGTGTGTCCGAGGCATCGAGAGCGAGATACAGTTTAAGGTGAAACAGCAACCGGGGTCTTGAGATAGATAGTGCGCGAAAAGAGGTAGGATGTACTGTGCAGTCTCGGAGTCGTTCCAGCCTGAGCGTAGATGCGAGCCTATATTGCCTGGCCCTCCAACTTGGGCACCGTAAGATGATTGCGCTACGTCACCGCGCGTCGGGAATACGATCTGTATCGGCAGGACAGACTCGGATGTGGTATTGTTGGAGGGGTTCAAGTTCGAGTTTGTGCAAGCGCCGAAGAATGTACGAAGCCAGACGAGAGAGAGCTTGCCCACTGAACCAGTACAGATCTCCATCTTCGTCGATATAGCGGCGTGCTCCAGACCCAGAGCAGTAACTACAGCACGCAGACGCTTCATCCCATATTCCTTACCAGTGCGCGGTTCACTGGTGACGAGGTGCGCGCGTACGCGGCTGAAGTCGAAGCGACCAGAGAGCGTTCCGTCTATGTAGTCTCCGGGACAGCCAAGCACACGTAGATGATCCCAGAGCCGCTCTTCAAAGTCGCCGAGTAGTACATCCTTCGGCAGGCGAGGTAAGTCGTGAATGTACCACGAGTTGTCGCCGTGCTCGGTGTCCAAGTCCATCATATTCGTGCTAGTAATGACCAGCCGTAGGAAGTTCGGGCACTCGAGAACAAGGATCTTGCTATGCGCACACCCCGTTGCGCGGGCGTAGAAGGCGTGGTAGTTCGCCCCGCGGCGCGAAGTGTATTCTGCAGCAAGAGCAGGCGCGAGTAACGCAAATTGGGCCTTCGTAAGCTTGCTGTTCACGTTCAGGTTGACGCCTTCCCGCTGCGCTAAACTATGCAAGAGGGGATCCTGATGAATGTCACGACCAATGTGCAGCTGCGGCAGCGAACGAGTTGAGTGATGAATGGCTCGACGGGTCACAAGTGGAGATGACGTACGGGTACTTGTCCGTGAAGAGGGAGATGTCTGAGCAGGTCGTCGTCGGCGATGAAGAAAGCGAATATGGCGGTAGAGACGAGTTGGTCGCGGTCGATGAGCTCAGGAAGTGATATGGCATTCACATCATGCAAGCGGCCCGGTGTACGCGTAATGCGCAGAGCACCGTCGGGAAACGTAAAGGGGAGCGGCTCAGCAGTGCGAGACAGACGCGCTTTCTTAGGGATTGCGTCGATATCGTCTTCGAGCGCATGCCTTGGCCTCTTTCCTAGCTTCAGGGCCTCGATTTGAATCGCCTCCTCTTCTTCTGTCCTTGCTGCTCCAGCTGACGAAGTTTGCCTTGTACCACTGTAAGAACTAGGAACGAGGGAATGTGGCGGAGGGCCCAACTTTGATTCATCATATACGCCTGCAGCTTGATGATCGCCCGGTTGAGGTGATAGGTCAGAGGGATTGGAGGGCATATGTACCAGGGTACATATGATAGGGTAAGAGGAAGAGTGAAGCTTGTCGGACTTACAACATCACTGACGCCGTGTTCCTAGATGCAGTTTATATCCTCTGTAGCGCGAGGTGCTCGATTACAGCTCTAAGCACTCTGTATGCAATCCAGGCCTGCGCAGCACGCGCTATCTTGGCATCGAGCTCGAGACCTTCCCAGTCTGGGCTGTATTATCTCTGCGGTTTTGCCGGTCTTATTTTGGTAGACAATCGCACTGCCTGCTGGTCCTACGCGACTCGAAGGCATACAGGTTGAGATGTCGCTCCCCGCGGAGAGTTTGTGATCACGTTGTGGTCATGGCGGAAATGTAGCGGAGCAAATGTCGCGTGGTTGGCTCCGAAAGCAGATGCCGCGGCGGGCGCTTATTGGCGCCTCCTGTATACATTTTGGACCTTCTTCGCCGACGTCCGGTGAGGGCAATCTGCGGCGCTCGTTGTCCTTCGACCGTCACCTACGACTCTTACGTCCCCCGTTTACGACCAGTCCTGGATCCCAGCTCGTGCATGCATCACAGACCCGTAGACGACAACCAGCAATAATCTACCAATATGGCCAATCGTAAACCCATTGCGCGCGATTTGCCTGGCAAGAAGCTCAACGCGAACATCGGGACGAGTACGCCACCGCGAGCAGACAAGCGCCCCGAGCTCTCGCGCAGGAAGCAGACCCTCATCACCCTCCTCGACGCCCTGCGCGAGCTCCAGGACGACGACTTGCAATTGGGCGGCGGCGGCGGCCTCGGCGGTGAGCCTGTCCGTGCTGCGCGGTCGCTTGGTGGTCTGACGCGTTATAGCAGGTGGACGGCGCGGCACTGTATCCGACGAGCGCGACGGACGTGCGTACGCTATGTCGCGCCTGGAGCGTGCGCTAACCCCGCACCAGCGACCGTCGACGACCACATCCAGGCAGAGGGTGCCGCAGCCTTCGAGACCTTCCAGATGTACGCCCACGTTCTTCCATGCGAGCGCTACTTCTGACCCTGTACTCCCAGTCGCGTCAAAGACCTCGACCGCGAGGTAAGTCACGCACTGCATGCTTCCTTTCCGTCCAACCCTTTCTCCTCGGCCGGCGTCGTGCACGTTGTTCGAGGATACGTGAATGCCACGGTGACAGTAATACTGTCGTCGAGGCATGGATGCTCGGGACTCTAGCCTGCATTATGCGTGCTCTAGCCCGCGTCGCCGGAACTCGTGGACTTGTCGAGGGCCACCTGTCGCGTGCTTCCATCTGTTCTTTTCCATGCTCCCCTTGTCCGTCTCCATCCCACTCCTCTTCTTCCTCCTCGGTCAACTTCGTGGCCTGTAGCAGAAGATACGTGAACGTCAGCTACTCTGACGGTGCTACTCCCGTCACGCTCTCGCGTGTATGGATGCTCAGGACCCACACATGTGTTCTGCACGCGCGTGCGAGTCCTGACGTCCTCGCGAGGCCGCCGCTCGTGGATTATTCGACCAGCCCGTCTCCAGGTTGTGCCATATGTCCTCTCTCTGACGAACACGCAGTTACAAACGTTCTCTAATGCAGTTACGCAACTCGGGTCGTCTGGTACGTACAGCCGTACCACAATGCAGGGTGCCTGGGCTAACTTCCCGGCAGTCGGTCTTCTCTCCTCGTCCTTCGCGCTGCGCCAGCGCCTCACGCGCATCCTGCACCTCGTGCGCGACAATGCCGCGGAACTCTTCCCGCGCAAGGTCCGCAAGGAGACCCTGGCCGGCGTCGAGCTCGTGCGCAACTTCTCCCGGGCGAAGCTGCGGTACAAGCCCCCGCCGAACGTCGCGCGTCCTGTCGTGGGAGACGAGATTGATCCTGAGAGCTTCCCGGAGGAGATCGAGGGGCTTGCAAAGGACACGATCAATTGTGCGTCTCGCCCAACTAACTGTTGCGCAACTAACCTGTTGCAGTCCTGAACTGCCTGAACGAGTTCCCAGAGTTTACGGACGAGTCTGTGAATGCCAGTATCGTGGCATTCGAAGGCGATCTCAAGGTACGCGATGAAAGTCGCGCTCGTTCTTTTCTAACTCGTTTCAGTACTGGGCAAACTGTCTGCGCGAGTTTGAAGGTGCGCCGTTCATTTCAGATGGACTACATTCTAACACTGTGCAGGACAGTTCCGCTTCCCAGGAGTGACGCGCTACGTGCACGATCTCTCGACAGAGATCGGGGAGCATCTGGAAAACATCACGACCGCGCTCGTCGTCTTTGTCGAAGTCGGCGTGCCTACGATCCGTTTCGTGCAGAAGCACGGCTCGACGAACCTGCTCAACCTCAGCACCATCGCGACCTTCTTCTCCGCCGTGACCGCGACGACGATCCAGTATTCGTTCGACAGGAAAGCGACGACGCTGGACGCGGTCGTGAATGCGTTCTGGTATTCATCGCTCGTGTTCAGTATCGCAAGCGCAGTCAATTCGCTCGTGGGTCTCACGTGGAAGCAGGCGATGTACCGTAGCCCGGGGCACCGCGTGCCCTGGTGGGTGCTCATGTGGATTAAGCGCACGCCGCTCATCTTCCTCGTCATCTCCGTCGCGGCGTTCAGTGTCGGTCTCGTCCTCTTTACGTATTCCAGCGGACAGCCTGGTCCGGTGTGTACCATCGTCACGGTATTCACGGCATGCAGTTCATTTGGTCTTGTCGCCGTCTCGTCATGGTTTATCTTCGAGCGGTGGGCATACGCTCGACATAAGGTGCGCGGTAGTGATTAGACATTCTATTCAGTGCTAACCTGTCATCGCAGGGACAAATATGGCTGGACGATATCCTCAGCGAGGTCAACAAAAAGTTCAAGCGCTTCAGCGGCGTCGAGTGGATGTCGACCGTGCCCCCGAAACACATCAAGCGTGCCGCAACCATGGCAGGCACGCATTCGAGCAAACTATACCGCAGCGCGACGCGCCGAATGTCTACCGTCCTACCCGTACACCGCTCTGCCTCATCTTCGCAGACCGACGTCGAGTCGCTTGGCGGTCAATCGATGACAGAGCGTAACAGGAGCGGAACCATCAGCCCTGCGCCGCTCGTGCAGTCGCCCACAACAGCCAGTCGCTCGGACACGCCTATCTCCCCCGATACACCGCGCGTGAACACCAGGGACCTGCCTTCGCCCATTACGCCCGAGCCCGACACGCCAGACGGCTCGGGCCCAGCATCCTCTACGCCGTTACGAAACCATCGCCTTAAGAGCGCCGTACGCTCTGTTATGCTTATGCGCACCGCCGCGCCTGGTGGACCTACGCCCTTCCCGCTCTCGCACAAACGTCAAGCGACGCTCGGACCCGGCCCACCTACGACATCGTCCCAGCGTAGCAACTCGCTCGAACCGTTCACGGCAGGTCGGCTGGCACGGATCGGGATTCTGAAGCAGGCGCTTTTGAGCGTGGCGCCGGCGCAGAGTATCATGGCGCACCAGGCCCTCGTGCGGCATCTCGCGTTCAGTCCGAATGGCAAGTTCCTCGCGACGTGTAGTTGGGATCGGACCAGCACGATTATTAAAGTAGCGGTAAGCGATGCGAGTTTGCGACGATACTACGTGAGCTCACGATGGACTGTAGGACCTATCGTCGCACAGAGTGCTCGCCCACCCGCACGGCTTCGTCGGCCAGGTCATGTGGTCCCCGAATGGCTCCCTGCTGTTAACTAAGTTGACGAGCGGCATTAACGTCTGGACGGAAGACGGAGTCTGCAAACAGCGCATCGAGCGTCGCACGGCCGTGCATAGTATCACCTGGTTCGCGAACGGCACCGAATTCCTCTCGATTGAGGCGAACGAAGCTGTGCATCTGGACGTCAAGGGCAAGGTCCTGGACCGTTATCCGTTCGAGCGTCTGCGTCTGCACGATGTTGCGATTACGCCGGACGGCGAGCGACTCTTTGCCGTTGCGACGCTCGAGCATTCGAAGGATGGGTACAAACCGGTCAAGGCGCGCGCGGAGAAGCGGATCGTCGTGTACAACCGGCTCGAGAAGGAGATCGAGAAGTGCGTTGTTGTTGTTGTAGTTTCTAGCTCTGCGTGTCCGCTGACCGTAAGCGCGTCGCAGCCAAGTGCCCGTGTTGCACGACGTTCGCGACATCACCATCTCGAAGGACAGCCGGTTCGCACTTGTCAGCTACGAGCACAAAGCGCCGCCTCAGCTCTGGCGTATCGGCATGGTCAAGGGCGACGCGCGTCTCGCGTTACTGCATACCTACATGCCCAATCAAGAAACGGACTTTGCTGGACCCAGCTACTTCGGCGGCAAGGACGACCAGTTGATCTTCTGTGCGAGCAAGGGTGCGTTGTTGTCAGACACCATCCGTCCGTCATTGACGCTCTACATTCAGCTGGTGACATTCACATCTGGGACCGCGAATCCGGCACACTCCTGCGCCACGTTCGACCAGAAGAAGGCGATGGCGAGAGCCTGACGTGCATAGCCTGGAACCACGCCTCTGACAACTACATGTTCGCGACGGGCTCGCACGAGGGCACCGTCCGGTTATGGCAGGCGAACGCCACTGGGACGCGCAACTCGCTCATCGAACACGATCCCGTCAAGTCCCTCGTCGATACGAGCATGTCGTCCAGCCTCGCCAGCCCTGGCCATATGATGACGGAGGAGCCGGAACGGATAGTCGAGTCCCCCGGAGGGATGTTACGACAAGTGATAAACGACATCGGCGCGGAGCTTCGCGACGACGGAGACTACTTTGGACAGGACGACCACGATTTACGGAGTAAACCGGAACGAAAACGGACTATATCTTTCTCTGACCCCTTGTCGCGACCGCCTGACGACGATAACTGACGAGCAGTGTTGAAGGGATGGAGGGAGGAAGAGGAAAACGACTTGAAGGAAAGGAAAATTCTAAGTAACTTAGGATGTGCTCGGTTCACACTGTCGCGCTTTGTATGTCTGCACATTGCAATCATGTCATGTCATGGAATAGAATCCAGTTTACCTACAGTTGTTGGCCGCTCTCACTGTGCGTCAGACTCCGCACCGGACACTTGCGCTCCTGCTATGTCACTAAATTTCCGAGATGCTCTCAGACTGGGTGCTGCTACAACACGCTGATCGTTTACGACCAGGCTGATCTGTGTTAATATCTGCGTTGTGAGGCGCCGACCCGGAGATGGCTATCTCGTCGAGAAGCGCGGACTGTCAGTCGAGAATCGAGATAACATCGCGCTACCGTGCTGCTTGACATGTTGTCGTTGATGTGTCACATTCTTCGACCATCCTTGGCTTCAGCTAGTCAGCATCCTCGACACTGCAGCTGAATGCATCGTACTGCACGGGCCGCGACTGATGCCGCCGGCCGGAACGTCGTACGCAGCGCCGTGGCATCTGCTGGGGGATTACTGATTGGCTGTTCCAAACGCAGTCTTCTCAACGACGCGACGAACTGCACGCCCTTCTCGATGCTTTGCTCGACAAGATCCCCGGCGACAATGGTAGCGCTTCGTCTCCCTCGTCTGCTCGCTGCTGAGCTCAAGCGCAAGGTGTCCGTCCCAACGGAGCGGAAAGACGTAAGTCGCGCCGTTCATATAGTCCATTTATCTAGGCCGCTTTCCAACGGGCAAGACAGACAGCGTCGATGAGCAGATGCAGGGAAAAGGAGCTGCCTCTTTCGAACTGTTCCAGAGGTTCGCCTTGCATTTTTTCTTTCCGATTTCATACTAAGTACACGCCCCTTTCCTCCCGTCTCCTTCCAGTCGGGTTCTGAGCATTGATCGCGCGGTACGCTTCACAGTATGACAGGAAAACGTACATGATATTCACCCCAAATCACCTAGCTTCAAACATTTACGCATGCGTTTACCCAGCTGGGGTCATCAGGTGAGTCCAAAATGCGTCAAAATTGAATAAACTGATGCGCATCCTTCGCCCAGTCGGGCTACTGTCTGCGACATTCGCTCTCCGTCAGCATTTAGCTATCCTACTCTATCTAGTCCGGGACAATGCGGCCGACTTGTTCCCTCGCCTCGTTCGTAGGGATGCGTATGCACCAATACGCCTGGCACAGACGGCCGATGCAGCGAAGACGGTCGACGTGCTCGAGAATTTTCCCCGCGTGCTACAGGACCTCGCTGCGTGTACTTCCATATGTGAGCTCGTAAGTATGTCGTGCAATGGTACGCCGCTAATGTGTTCGACGAAGTTCTGGATCGACTGGGAGAGTTCACAGAGTTTACCGACCAGTCCGTCAGCGGCCCTCTTTTGACACTCAAGACTGACCTCGTCGTACGTGTATTTACGAGGGAACTAGAATGATATCATACTGACACCTTGTCACAGTACTGGGCTGACTGTTTACGGGAATTCGAAGGTACAGTAGTCATATGTTGTTCACCTTTACGCCGATGGCTCACATGGACTGTATGTCAGGGCAATTGCGGTTTCCTGGTGTTACACAATACATTCACGATCTGTCGATCGAGATTGGTGAACACCTGGACGCTGTCACCAATGCCTTCGTAGTCCTTGTCGAAGTTGGCGTGCCAACTATCCGCTCTTCACAGAAACACGGGACTCTTGCCACAACACCGGAGAGACTCACGACGATTGCCACCCTCTTCTCAGGTGTTACAGCCACTACCATCCAGTACACCCTCGATCAAAATCACACTACTCTCGGGACACTGGTCAACGTGTTCTGGTATTCTTCGTTGGTCTTCAGCATTGCTTCGGCGGTGAACAGTCTGATCGTCCTGACCTGGAACGAAACTCCGTACCGATCGCCGAAGACACACCTACCAGCATGGATTTCAATGTGGCTAAAGCGGTCTCCGCTCGTATTCCTAACTACTGCTGTTATCGCCTTCTCAGTGGGGCTCGTACTATTCACCTTCTCGTCTAGTCAGGTGCGACAGAAGTTGCTGTACATGCAAGTCTGACCAATTCGAGCAGCCACAGGCAGTCTGCATCTGCGTCATCGTCTTCACGGGATTCAGCTCAATCGGGCTGCTGACCGCTACAGTCTGGCTAATGCTGGAGAGGTGGATTTACGCGCGCCATAAGGTCAGTGACGCGATCCAGAAACGTTAGATAGCTCTCATATTTTCTCGATAGGGTCGCATTTGGCTCGATACCTTCATACGGTCTGAGGCACGGAGGATTTGGTCTGGATTGCGCGCAAGGGCCGAAGCCTTCCGTCATCACTGGGACGCTCTACTACCTACAACTCGTCCGACATCCCCTTTCGTGGATCCTGCTGGCGAGCACGCGGATACGATCCGCGAGGGAGAGGGAATTACTCCAGCAGCCGCAAACCTGCATCATGTCACCGAATCCCCTCAGCAACAAGGCCAGGAGGAACACTTCGAGCCGCTGTATCCGTCCAAGCCGAACCGTCGCTTCAGACACGCTGTGCGCTCTGTGATGGCCATGGCAGCAGCTAAGGACGCAGCAGCAGCAGCGGCAGCCGAAAAGGAAGGTCATGTCACGCGTCGCAACTTTATCGAGACCTTCAGTACCGGCAGACTCCTCCGACTCAAATCGCTTGGGACCACCCTCAATAACATCAAACTCACGCGAAGCGCCATCCTACACCAAGGAGTCGTTGGAAACATATCGTTCAGTCCGGACAACAGCCTACTAGCTACGTGCAGTTGGGACGGCACGGGAGCTATCACTAAGATCTCTGTACGTCTTCACTGGCAGCAGCATGCGTTCGATTTCTAACCTCGCTCGAAGGATTTCTCCTCCATCAGCGTTCTAGATTACGCATACGACAATACCCGAGAGGTCTCGTGGTCTTCAGACGGATCGTATCTGCTTACCAAGGAGCCGGACGGCGTGAACATCTGGACTCGAGACGGCGTCTGCGAACGACGCATCCCGCGACCCAGAGCCATCGTCGACGTCGCGTGGTTCCCCGACCGTCCACATTTTCTCTCCGTCGAAGTCAACGAGGTCGTGCATATGGACGTTAAAGGAGAGGTTCAGGATCGACACGTTCTCGAGCACATGCGGCTCCATAGCGTTGCCATCACGCGCGACGGTGCTCGACTCCTCATCGCAGCGACTCTCGAACAGTCGAGAAACGGCTACAAGCCGGCCAATGCGCGTCCGGAGAAGCGGATAGTCGTTTACAACAGGCTGGAGAAGGCCATCGAGACGTGAGTGAGGTTTTGCTTCTTCTAGGCTTTGATGGACACTCTCATATTGATACAACGTTTTCTAGCCAAGTGCCTGTCGTTCACACAGTTAGTCGCATCTCCATATCCAGAGTTGGACGCTTCGCACTCGCAAGCTACGAGAATAAGGTGCCACCTCAGCTCTGGCGCATCAGTTCCCTCCAAGGCGAAGCGCGCCTCGCATTCGTACATGCCTTCATGCCCAACCAAGATCTGGACTTTGCTGGGCCAAGCGCTTCGGCGGGGAGAACGATGAGCTCGTCATATCCGCTGGCAAATGTACGCCGGTCATAAATTATGCGCTCCCAGAATTACCGCTGACCGGCCATGTTGCATGAAGCTGGAGACATCCTTATCTGGGATCGTGAATCATGCACGTTGCTCAAGCACATACGCCCCGAACATGGCGTTGGAGAGGGCCTGAGCTGCGTAGCTTGGAGTGGTGAGGCGGGGAACTACACGTTTGCGACCGGCTCGCAGGATGGTAGCGTGCACCTCTGGCAGGAGACGGCAGCTCTGCACAGGGTAGATAGCGACGGCAGGAGATCTGGCACATAGATATACAGTCTATGAGAATAGATATGCAAACTAATCTACCCAAGAGACTCTGCGGTTTGTCAACACGGTCGCGCTTTGTATCTCCACATCATGCCATGTCACGGAATAGAATTTTCAGTATGCTCGTGGGCCGTAGAGCGGTGAGAAATCATCATCCTATGTCCGCGGACTTCGTATGCTTTGAGCATGTTTGACTCTTGACGCTCGTCCACCACTGTGACATGGGCGCTCTGCTCTCCTCCGAGTCTATCTCGCGCGATAGCACACCTGGCAGCCCACGCTACTGCACGACCTACGACGAGCTGCTCGTCTGGCACCAGCTCGCGCGCGTCCTGCAGCACGCGCTCCCTCTCGAGCTCGTCATCGCCATCCTGCGCCACGCAGAACTCCTCGTTCCCATCCCGCGCCTCTCCGTCACCTCGCGCTCGCATCTCGAGGTAATCGCGCGCACAGGCGCCGTCGAGCAGCGCGACTGGTTCACCTCCCCGCCGCTCACGCACCAGGATCTCGCACACATCGCCGCCGTACAGCTGCACACGCAGTCCCACGACCAGGGCTGGGCGAGCCAGCGCGATGGGGGCAGCTGGACGTGGTTCGATCTGTGTCTTGCGCGGACGGGCCGCGGCGGGGATGGGCTGGTGGAGGTGCGCAAGCGTGCGGCGGGCGAGCTTAGATGGATGTCGCACCATAACCCCATCGCGTCGCGCAAGCCTGACGAGCGAGAGGGCGCGATCTTTGATGTCGAGCACGAGATCTGGACTCATGCACGCGACGGCGATGTCATTCTCGTTCGCGTGTGCGCTCAGTACCCTGGCTGGGCGAACATTGTGTATGCCGGCTCGCTGACGTTTTGGAGATACTTCGAGCCGAGCGTGATATAACGTGTTGTATGTTTCAGTGACGAGGATGCGCCATGTACGTGTAGGGTCAGCCATGAACTGTAATTTTACTCATGCGGAATTCATAGATGATCATGAGCAAACACTCGACACCATGATCATGCACTCCCGTCTCGTCCACCGCGCTCGCTATCCCCCTGTCGTCGTTCATGTTTCACAGCGCGCGCGTATGGCGACCATGCCTACGCGCCCTCATGTGATGCCTCGCCAGCACCGTCCGCGGACGACGAGTCATTGTGAGCACCATTGTTGTGATGTGCGCGCAATTTTCGCTCAAGCACCGCCAAGTGCCGCGAGTGCCCACCGAGAGCGAAGTCTTCAAAGAGGCCCAATCTAACATTTCAGACGACGACAAACCTATCGGGATCGACACGGACCTACTGGTTGACGTTGCCAGCCATCCGCTCGGTATAGGCGAAGTGCCT
Source organism: Exidia glandulosa HHB12029 (assembly GCA_001632375.1). NCBI lineage: Eukaryota > Fungi > Basidiomycota > Agaricomycetes > Auriculariales > Exidiaceae > Exidia > Exidia glandulosa. The sequence goes on from KV426004.1 coordinate 34,802, forward strand.
GAAATCACGCTGGCATACGAAGGGACATGCAACGCCGCATTTCTTCTCCACTACAGCACACTTGGACGTTCAGTGGCAGTACGTTTCCCACTCCAATGGGTTCGCAACGCATTGCGCGTTGAGTCAGCCGCTGCTACGATGTCCTTTACGCGACACGTTCTTAGACTTCCTGTTCCCGAGGTTTTCGCCTGGAACGCGACGTACGACAATCCCCTTGGCGTACCGTACTTGTTTCTCGAGTACGTATCGCATTGTCGCGAGGCCTGGGACAGGGTTCATGATCAACCGGAGGAAGAGGGTCCGTTCGTCCGAGCGCTGGCTCGGTGTCATGCTGCTCTTGCTCGCCCGCTCCCTACGTCGGTCAATTGGCGTTTTCTCCTCCCGTCCGATGTCATGAGCTCCCCTCTCATTTAGAGGCAAGCTGGAGTACGGGTTCGACGAACCTGTAGGTACCTTCCACGCTCGCTCCACGTCCCTGCCTGAGGTATGGCAAGAAATGTGGGAGTTTGGGCAGCGCGTTCTAGACGACTCCCGACGTGGGCTTAACCTCGCGGAATGGAGTCTTTTCGATACCTCCGATACGGCGAAAGACCCAGAGTGCAACAGGGCGTCTGAAGCGATGCGGACATTTTATCAACGTGCGATCGACGTCCTCCGACACTATCCAGCGCTTGGAACTTCTTGTCTCGTTAATCTCGATTACGCGTACCGGAACATCCTGGTAGACGAAAGCTCACAGCAGCTCAAAGTTCTCGTGGACTGGGACGATGCCTACGTCATGCCACTCGCCATTAGTATGGACTTCCCGCTTGATCTCCCCGAGGAGTCCGCTCCCTCTCGAAGAATACTGCCTCCTTCATCCGAGTACGTGCGCGAAGGGTACTTTCGCTCGTTCCCGCACAGCGAGTACGGTGCGATACGCGAAATCGTGGACTTTACCGCTCCAGATTCTGAAGAGATTTCTCTGCGCAATGGCTTGATATACGAGACGCGGGAGCGCGATTGGTACCGCGCTACGTTGGCCGAATGTGACGCTCGCTTTGGCGATCCGCAACTGTGGGAGGCTCGCAAGCCGCTCCTGAAGGCGCAGCAGCTTCTCAAGTGGGGAGGACGTAGATGGTGGTCGGATAGAGAGTGGCTCCAAGCGGAAGTGACCAAGTAGTAGACAAGTGCAGAGTGCTGCTCATTTCGTATATTACTATCTATTCTGCACTCTTGCTTTTGCGATCGCACTCGAAGCGGGTTCTGCAGGACGCGATAAGAGCAGACGCCGACTTTCTGTCCAAAAGCAACATTATGGACTACTCGTCAGTCACACGTTCCTATTACGCAGTTCGACATCTGATCATGGCCCCAGGCTGTTGCTCGGTATTGACCAGGAGCGTAAGCAGATCGCCTGCGGTCTCGTTGACACCATCGGTGCGAAGTTCTGATTCTGTCAGACGACTTATCCTGCATGTCCTGATGTCGCGCTTATTAGGGAGCTACTCGTTCGCCAAGACACTCGAGTATAAAGCGAAGCAGGGGCTCCAAAACAACTTGATCATCGGCAGCAACATGGAGGTGACAGTTATGCATCCTGACGAGTACCGCGACCGTTTCGTGAAAGCCATCGATGGCTACTTTTTTAGCATGCACAGGTACGTTAGAGGACAGCTTTACCATTGAGACACTCGCTGACATGTCGGTACGCGTGCAGATAAGTGGACAAAGACCAGGGGCAGTAGTTTACCACCAGCTCAATTGTATAGCATCGTCTAGCATGGCGTTTCGTGAGTGTACCATGCCCGTAATGTTTTGTAGCAAATGTCTATGTCGCATTGCAAACGAAAGATTGGATCTGGACAAGAACACAACCGCTGCCTGGCTTGCCGAGAGACTTGTCGCTGGACGAGGTCTCCACGGCACAGCCATCGTCAGACGCGTAGAGTGTCGATGACCTTCATGAGCGTATCGTACACGTATGCGACGCGATTACCCAGCTCCGTCCCTTCTCCATTCTCGTCCCAAATCAGACATGCATCCTCCTCGCTCTTGCTGAGCTGCGCGAGCTTGTCGACGCTAGTCTGCAGCTCGTTACGCGTGTACTGCGACGCCTTTGCGTTCCCCGGGGTGAATGGAACGGAGGCGAGAGCGGCAAGGATGTTCAGCAGGGTGGGCAGCCCGATTTGGAGGCAGGTCATGACGTCGAGGTCGGACTGCGAGTCGTTGGCGATGGCGGAATATTTGAGATCCTCGTGTACCTTCAGACCGATAATAATTAGCCTCGAAACGACTAGAAATTAGGTATATTGAACGCACCTCTTCAGCTTCGCCTAGACTCTCCACCCATTTGGGTACCTTCAAAGCCTTGATGATGCCCCTAATGTACGAGGCGTAAAGCTTCTTGCCAACAGCGTGATCGCGTACAAAGTCTGCAAACTCGGGTAGGAACGAGCATTCCTTGAGCAAGGAGAGCAGAGGATGCGCGTGCTTGGCCCAGGCGAGCCACCCAGGCTCGTTGAGCTGCGAGTTGCAAGCCGTCGCGAGCTCAGCACCGTAAGTGCTGAACAGTTCCTCCTGCACCGGACGAACTCAGTACGCAGCCACACGTGCAAGATTGGTTCAAAACGTACGATGACGGGGAACGGAGGCTCGCGGACGACCAGCGTAGTCGGTTCAAGCACGTTGAATGGCACACTTGCGTCCTCAGGTTTGCGCTGGTGAACGAACGTGTCTGGTTTAGCAAGCTCTGCGATCTACTCGGCCCATTGTCAGCAAAGCAAGAGTGTCGAAGGGTACGTGGAGCGCACCATGACCTGGCAGCGTTGGCTGTCCAAAGGCGAGTTGAGGATGACGCGCCAGGCGTATGTGCCGTGGTCGCTCTTGAGGCCAAACTGCTTCGCGATCTGCTCGGCGGTAAGGGCGGTAGTGATGTTGGTAGTGGTAACAGTATCGGCCATTGGGTGGACAGTGAAGAGTGAGAATCAGGTGCGACAGATGAGCTCGAAGGTGAGGATTGTCGATGTCAAGGCAGCCGCGACGGGAAATCCCATTTATCGCGCGGAGACGCGACGCGAGTCACGGTGGTCGCGGTGCGGCTTGACGGCCGGCATCAGGGATAGGGAGTCGGTACCGCAGGATGCGATGTGGAAGGATGAGTCGACGCCGGCGCCGATGGAGTTTGTCGCAGGAAACAGTTGGCGCGGCAAGTGATGAAACGCTGTGTGGTCAGTGGCCTATCATCGTCCGGAGCTGCGCGGAATGGTGGGGCTTGCACAGTCTCCAAGCTTGCGCAGGCCAAATAACAGCAGCGTCTTGTCAGAACGAATGACAAGGAGGCATATGGTTGCAACTTCGTCGACGTCTCTATAGGTCCGACCATTCGACAGGCCAAAGGCGACTGGATACGAAACGGCTGGTATGCATGAAGGGCTGCATGAAATGTCCAGCCGGGACTATTCAGAGATGCAGACGCAATGCCTACAACGCTTTGAGAGGCGCTGATTCGCGTTCAAGTTGGTCCACGGAACTGCGAATGGTGGGCGCTCTGTAGCGTTGCGGCCGTTCAGGCGGTTGTAGAGTTAATGGAACGGATATATCGGTAAGATGTCCAGGGAACTTGATCTGAACTTGATTCAGGACATGAGGGGAAGAGGGCAAGAAAGGAATGGCAAAGTCCGGCTCTGAGCTCACTGGCAGGTCTAGTGTCCGCACAATCACGACCCGAAGCTCGTTCTCTATCCATATTGTACAACACACGAGCTGAGACAGACCTCCAGAAGCACGGGGAAGGAAGAATGACGTTAATCGTCGTCGTCCGAGACTAACGGCCGTTGCACAGTAGCCACGATATGATGTCTGCGAGTTGAGACCGTCAGTTCCACAGCATGACGGAATAGAGGGCAAGCAACGCACTTGGACAACAGCTCCTCGACATCGTCGATCTTGACTTCCCAATCGACGCGCACCCAGTTGTGCACGAGCTCGCCGTCACGGTAGACGAGCATCGTCGGGAGCATGTCCAAGTCCACCTCGTCATCATCGTCACCATCCACGTCGTCGTCGCTGTCCTTTTCATCCTCCTCATCGTCGCTCTCGTACGCACCGATCCGCGATCGTGTGGTTGGCCGTACGGGTTTCGATGCCGCCTTCGACGCGAACCCGAGCGCCGCGGCGCGCGCACGGAGGAACTTGGTCTGCGGGTGTCGCCGCGCGAGGTCGACCAGCGCCGCGTCCAGGCGTGCACAACGATCGAGTGACTGTAGAAGTTTCGGGTGATGTGTCAGCAAATACCAAGAATATAGGTTAGAACGGACGACACGCACCTCGTCGTAAATATGCACCACGACCCAGATCGCGCGGTCCTCGCCCTCCACAGCCTGAACAAAGCCCTTACTCCCAACCTCTCTCAAATGACCAAACCGTCCAAACCGCTCCGTCGTCCGTCCTGGAGCTTGCTTCTCACCGTTCCCATTGCGTCCTTCGGCAGCCTCATCTTCAAAGAACGTCCTAGCAGTCAACGCGCTCTTCTCCATCCTTGCATTCCGCTCTTGAATCTCCCCCATGCGCTTCGCCCGCGCGCGCGCCTCGTGCTCGTCGCGATCGCGTATAACGCCCTTGACGCCCGTGCGCCCAGGTCCCATACCGATGCTCTCTTGTTGCGGTTGCGCCTCAGGTGGGACCTTGGGCTCGTCGCCGAGCTCAGAGTTGTTATCCGAGCCGCCAAAGAGCTCTTCGTCCGTATCAGGATGGTCGGGCGGCCACTGCGCGACCTGGTCCGGCGAAGGCGAGCGAGGCGGCGAGCGGGAACCGTCGCCGTCGCCATTAAACAGTTTCCCGGACAGCACGAGCTGCTCGATATCGCCAAACTGCGATACAGTGTGAGGGTTCAGCGTCTGCGCCTCGGGCGCGAAAGGTGCAGACCATAGCCATGTTGCGCAATGAGGAATGGCGAGAGGTAAAGCAGCGGAATGTACCGGCACCAGTGGCACAGGCACTGGTTACGGTCGATCTTGCAGCCTAATCTCAATCCGGTACGCACCCTCACACAAGCCAAGGATTTGAGCGTTGAGAGCGCAGCGCAGAGAACGGTCTGTCATTACAGCAAGGGAGAAATTCGAGAGTGTTTGTGGAGGTATCGACGAGGAACTTCATGAGCGAGAGCGGAGAGCGTGGAAGGATTCTACATAGGTGAACACTGAACACAAGACAGCAACAGACGTCGGCGTCGTTTCGCCCTTGACGAGACTCGAACACTGAACACTTTTACGCAGCAGCAGCGGCAGCAGGTGCAGGCGCCGTGTTGACCGCCGTGTAGTCCTAGCGCAACATCGTCAGCTGCGCAGACACGAAAACACCCAAGAAGAAAAAACACACCTCCATCTCCGCATCCAAATCCGCCGCGCTCTTCGCCGGGCGATCCGACTTGCTGCGTCCACCGCGTCCGCGTCCCCTGCGCCCGCCACGCCCGCCGCCACTTCCACGCGCCGGCTTGCTACACGGGACATAAGCGCAAGCTCGGTAGGGCAAGAAAATTGATTTACGCACCCATTCGACTCGACGCCCTCCATCGCCTCCGCAACGCCCGCGAGCTGGTCGTCCTCCTTCTTGCCCTTCCTGCCCTTCGGACCGGCACCTGCGGCGGGTGCGACGCGCGAAGCCAGAGACGGAGCAGGTGCCTTGCCTGGGTCGACAATGATTTCGATCTTCATCGGGCGTTCTGTTGGAGTTGGCCGTTGAGGAGGAGGAGGAGCGAGTGGGGGGAAGAGGGTTTGCGTCAGTTCTGGTCCCAGTCAAAGCGAACGAAAGATAAACGATGCCGCTGGGAATTGCCTCTCCTCGCCCGCCGTGATTGTCGATGTTGTCGAAACTCCAGGTCTTGCGCCCATGGACGGAAACCAGTAGCACACGACACAAACAGTGTACCGTGTAAGCAAGCGACGCGGTCCGCGGCAGTCTCTTATCCGTCAATCGACCGTCGACTCCCAACACGCGATGTAGGCGCCCCTCCTTCTCGCCATCGCGCTGAGTCGAGGTGGACGAGACTTGAGACTGCCGCGCGCCGAAGCTTGATGGGCGTCGTGCTGCCTATGAAGGCGCAAACGAGCAGCCCGATAGCCACATCATGCGAAGGGCGAATGCATCCCGTGCGACAGCGTCCAGGAGGTCGGCTCTCGAGCGTCGGCGTGGAATATCTCGAGATAATACCGCTCGGCTCGCCACGAAGGCAAGCCAGCGCCGACGCCGGGCTCGTCGCGAAGATGAGCCGCCGAGCACCTATTACCCATCGGTTCAAGCGCCGCGAGGCTCCCGCGTAGGTAGTGTGCGCTGCTGGTCCATGTTCGTCGCACGTGCCTGCGTTGCTCAGCGGTACAAGCGCCTCGCGGCTCCCGCATGAGTATGACGCTTGCGCCGTGCCTCCCCACGAAGATGGCACGGCGCACGTCGAGGACACGGACATGGCCAGCATGCTCGGTGGTACAGACGCCGCGAGGCTCCCACACAAGCGCAGCGCGTGGACGTGTGCACGGGAGCAGAGTAAGTATCGTCCGCGAGTCTGTGACTCGAGCGGGACCAGTCCACGAGCATCAGCCAGGAAGTCGGGCCTGGGATCTTTGCACAGCCGAGTCGAGCCCGGAAATGTCGGTGTTGGAATGTTCACGTCGTCGGGCGGAGCGAGGCGAGAACAGGCAAACCCAGGGCGGCTGATGATGGAGGGAGGGAAGAGAAGAAGTAAGACAGCAACTGACTCCCGTCGATCAACCTGTTGTTGTACTGGTTGTAGGCCTTGGTGCCGTCGCCCTTGCGTGTGAAAGCGACATTGGCGACCCCCTTGGACTTGCCGGCCGAGTCGTAGTGGAGGTTGACTTCCTTGAGCGGGCCGACGGTGGTGCTGAAGAGCTCCTACAAGCCACAGTCAGCACAAGAAAGAACCATGGCCACAAGACGGACAACGGACCTTGATCTGAGCCTCGTTGACGTCGGGCGGGAGGTTGGAGACGATGATCTTCTCGCTGCCGACAGTGCCGGCCTGGATGGCTGCTGCTGCGGTGGCCTGGCGGGTGTTGACGGTGACGTTGGACGAGGGCAGGATCCCGCTGTAGCGCGCGCGAGCTGTGGCGCCAGCACCTGCGCCTCCGCTTGCGGGCGCGCCAGCACGGGCACCGCGGCCGCGACGAGAGCCGCGCTTCTTCTTGTCGACGATCATCTGCGCGACGGGGTGAGCGGCGTTAAGGGCGTTAGCGGACGGAATACGGACCTCATCGAGAGCCTTGTCGAGGTTGGACATCGCAGGAAGAGGGTCGTAAGAGTGTTGGTGGAGAGTTGGGGCTCGTAGGGGGGAACGGTCGGGAAAGAGCACGTTCGATCTCCGACTCAACCCGACCCGCTTTTTGAACGCGCCTACTAGTCATGTCTCGCGGCGGTCGAGGCGGTGGACGCGGGGGACGCGGTGGAGGCTGGGGCGGTCGTGGCGGGCCTGGCAGCGAGCTCCTTGCACTCGGCCTCACACCCGCCGACCTGGCAGCCATCTCCAAGGAACAGGCTGCACTCTATCCCGTGCGTATCCTCTACTGCCTAGTCACGCGCACTGACGGTGCACCCAGTAGGCACGAGACTCTGTTCCCACCCTCGCTGCTACTACTTCCGCCGACGACGAGATCGCACGCTTGCAAGTCGAGTATAGAGAACGCATCCGCCGGAGCGCATATTACATCGTCGAAGTTCAGAAATCCACCGGTGCGCGTCTCCCTCGCTCCTTCCTGGCCAAGCGCTCACAAAACGTGTGTAGAGCTTCCGCGATATTCAGACAAGTACCGCACAGAAGCCAATCGCCCGCGTCTGCGCAAGGACGATCTCAATCCAGCCTTCTTCCCGCCCGAAGTCTTCGACGCCTACTTCAACCCCAAGAAACGTAAACGCAAATCCCTCGCTGCTGCCGCTGCCTCCAAGAAGAAGAAGGGACTCAATCTCGACGAGCTGAAAGATGGAGACGACGACGCGGACGGCTCAGATGCAGACAAGGGGTCCGACGCAGGCTCCCAGGAAGGCGAGTTGGAGGACTACGACGAGGACAGCGACGACAACGATTATGCTGAAAACTACTTCGACAACGGCGAAGGCGACGATGTCGATGATGCAGGCGGTGGTGATGATGGAGGTTCGTTGCTCCTCCATTCCTCGTCGTCTTCTAGACTAACGTTCTCGTGTAATTGTAGATGCTACGTACGATTAGTCGCCTTCAATCTGCAAAGTTTCCCGAGAAATCTTGGCCCCGAAGAGTCGAGTGTCTGTGCTGTGTGTACAACGTGTACAATTTACAAGTTCGACTCATGTCTCTCCGCGAGTCTAGTGCTACATTCCTAAGGAACACGCCCACGTTCTGACCAATCATACGCAGAAGACCGTCATACCTGAGCTCGAGAGAGCACTTCATCCAAGCCGCGCTCGACGTGCTCCGGGCCATTCCACTGCTTTTCGACGTCGAACTCATGCAGCGGTCCAAGGCTTATCGCTGACAGGAATTAGACACGGACCCGGCAGAAGGACCCGGAAGAAGGACTTGACGCCCTGGCAGTGTCAAAACGTCCCGCAGGGAACAACACGCCATTCGCCGATGCCGCGCAGTGCCTCGTGCTCCTGACGTTAGTCCTTCCTGCCTTTAGGAACCCCTCCTTTTGGCAGGTCTTCTCGAACCTTCTGCATCCGCATCGCTGGGTCCATTCGCTGCGCTCGTTGGCCATCGATCTCTACCTACGGCTCTTGCCTCTTGCGCGTATCTTGGCGACTGGTCCTGCATCTTGACCGTTGCATGCGTCGTACTACTCGTAGACCCATACACGACAAACAGCAATAACCACCCGCAACTTACTCACATATATGGATCGTCGTAAACCCATGGGCGATGGTCCACGCAATTTGTCCGGGAAGAAGCTCAACGCGAATATCGCACAGAATAGGTCATCGCGAAGGGACAATCGCGCTGAGCTTTTGCGCAGAAAGCAAACTCTCGTGGACTTGCTCGACGCCTTGCGAGAGCTTCAGGAGGACGACTCCAGCGGTGGAAGCCATGAAGGTGGGCGCCGCGGCATAGTATTTGGCGAGCGCGACGAAGGACCCGACTCGATCGAGGCAGAGGGCGCTGCGGCCTTCGAGAATTTTCAGATGTTCGCACACGTTCCTCCGAGTGGTCGCTAGTTTTGACTCCTTGCGCCCAGCCGCGTGAGCGACCTGGATCGCCAGTTGCAGACCCTCTCAAACGCGGTCACCCCGCTTGGTTCATCCGTCGGCCTACTCGCCTCATCATTCGCATTACGACAACGTCTCGCCCGCATTCTGCACCTCGTACGCGACAATGCGTCTCATCTCTTCCCGGATGATGTTGGCAAGGAGACTCAGGTGGGCGTCCAGCTCATGCGGAGATACACACGGTCCACGCTGAGGAGGAGCAAACCCCGACCCACCGTCGCGCGTCCTATTTCGAACGTTGAGATAGACCCGGAGAGCTTCCCAGAGGAAATTGAGGGTCTCGCAAAGGATGCGGTCAATTGTACGCACTCCTGCTCTATCAATGCATGGTCTTATTAACATGCACTAGTCCTGAACTGCCTGAACGACTTCCCGGGCTTCTTTGACGAATCGCTGAATTCTACTCTCGTGGCATTCGAAGGCGATCTCCGAGTAGGCGGTCTTTGAGGTATTTGAAACTTGGATGGAGACTGACTCATCTTCAGTATTGGGCAAGCTGCCTGAGCGAATTCGAAGGCGAGCAACTCAGTCATGGCTACATCTATCCTGTCATAATGCTGTGCAGGGCAGTTTCGCTTCCCGGCAGTAGCTCGCTATGTGCACGATCTCTCCACGGAGATTGCGGTGCATCTCAAGAACATCAAGATCGCACTTGTAGGCTTCGTCGATGCTGGAGTGCCCACTATCCGTTTCGTCCAGGAAGATACATCGACGAACATCCTGACTCTTGGCACAATCGCCACGTTCTTCTCCGGACTTACAGCGACGACGCTTCAATTTTCCTTCGATAAGAATACGACGCTGCTTCAATCGCTTGTCAACGCTTTGTGGTTGTCATCTCTGGTCATCAGTGTTGCAAGCGTTCTCAACGCCTTACTGGGCGCGCTATGGAGGCGCACGGGTTACCGAAGTCCGGAGCATCGCGTGCCATGGTGGATCCTAATGTGGGTCGACACCTTCCCTTTGCTTTTCCTCTTCGTCTCAGCAGTGGCATTCACTTTGGGCTTGCTACTGTTCACATATGCAAGTGGACAGCGTCGCTTCGTTTGTATCATCATTACAGCGATCACCATATCCACGTCTCTGGGTATCGTGGCAATGTCCCTGTGGTGGGCGGTCGAACGATGGACGTATGCGCGCTATAAGGTAAGCCGTCGGCTGTACAGTAACTTAGTGCGCAGGAGATGATCAAGATTCTGACATCTCCATCATAGGGCCAATACTGGCTGGACGACATCCTCAGCGAATCTTACCTGGTACTCAGAAACCTTCCCCTCATGCATCTTCGGCGCATCGCAGCACGAGCGAGGGAACTTCGAAGAAAACTGCATCGTGTCTGCATCCTTAAAACTCCATGGCGCCGTTCCTCGCCTTCATCGACTGATTTTCATCTGGGAGACGCGCTACCAGCCCCGGTCAAGTCTGGCCTGCGGGAACCTGAGGCATCGGCGGATGGAAGACCGACGGAGGACACTCCAAGATATCCCGAATTTTTCCGCGAGCGACGGGCCGACGCAGGGCATCGTCGCATCTTTCAGTTCGCGAAGGCGCGACAGCAGAAGATCCAGGCTCAGCGTCGTCAACGCCGGTGCGGGATGCTGTGCCCCCAATCACGCGGCTGCCCTTCCCTTTCTTGCAGTATGCCCGCCCTCCTATAGCTACCTCCGACATCGATGTCCTACACTCCCCTCTGAGCGAAGCACTCCAGCTAACATCGCTTGGAAATCTCGAAAGGCTCGGGAGGCTAAAGGAGGCGCTCTTCAGTGTGACGTCGGTTCAGAGCATTATGGTGCACCAGGCGCTCGTGCGGCATCTGGCGTTCAGTCCGAACGGCAAGTACCTCGCGACGTGTAGTTGGGATCGGACCAGCACAATTATTAAAGTAGCAGTGAGTCTCGCTCTTTGAAATCTGGCTTGAACTGACGATGGGTTTAGGACCTTTCATCGCACAGAGTGCTCCCACACCCGCAAGGCTTTGTCGGCCAGGTGGTGTGGTCCCCAGACGGCTCTCTGCTGTTAACAAAGTTGACGAGAGGTATCAACGTCTGGACGGAAGACGGCGTCTGCAAACAACGCATCGAGCGTCGCACGGCCGTGCATAGCATCACCTGGTTCGCGAATGGGACCGAGTTCCTTTCGATTGAGGCGAACGAGGCCGTGCATCTGGACGTCAAAGGCAGGGTCCTGGATAGTCATCCCTTCGAGCGTCTGCATCTGCACGATGTTGCCATCACGCCGGGTGGAGAGCGACTCTTCGCAGTTGCGACGCTCGAGAGTTCGAAGGATGGGTATAAACCTGCTAAGGCGCGCGCTGAGAAACGACTAGTCGTATATCACAGGCTCGAGAAAGAGATCGAAAGGTGCGCAAGTTCAGTATTTGAAGTTCTGCGCCAGGGATACCGAACGCATTGCAGTCAGGTGCCCCTATCTCACGACGTTTGTAACATCTCGATCTCCAAAGACGGTCGCTTTGCACTCGTCAGCTATGAGCACAAAGCGCCGCCTCAGCTCTGGCGCATTAGCATAGTCATAGGCCATGCTCTTGTTGCGCTAGTGCACACCTACATGCCCGACCAGGAAACGGACTTTGCGGGACCCAGCTACTTCGGCGGCGAGGACGACCAATTTGTCTTCTGCGCGAGCAAGGGTGCGTTGGAGCAAATATCATCCATCCCTCCTTGACGCTCTATTCAGGGGGCGATGTCCACATTTGGGAACGCGAATCCGGGACGCTCCTGCGCCACGTTCGACCAGAAGAAAGTGACGGCGAGAGCCTGACCTGTATAGCCTGGAACCACGCCTCAGACAACTACATGTTCGCGACGGGCTCGCACGAGGGCACCGTCCGGTTATGGCAAGTGCCAACCACGGCCGGAGTTCACAGCTCGCTCATCGAGCACGAGTCTGTCGAGTCACTCCGAGTCGCAGAAGCGAGCACATCCTCACGTCTCTCCGACCTTGGGTCCATGACGGAGGAGCATGCGAGGATCTCTGACTCCTCCAGCAGTGTAATTCCAGTGACAACTGACGCCGAGGTCCTGGAGGAGGAGGACGATCTTGTACACGACGAACAGGATCGGCGGAACAGGCCAGAACGAACTGTACCTCATCCACTGTCCCATCCTCCGGACGATATTCGAGAGGTTATGACCGCCGTGGCCGAGGAAGACGAGGAAACGACGGGACTAGCGAATAATTGACAGACGTTCGCGGATGGGGCGGGTGGGACGGCGTAGCCACAACGATTAAGGCTTAGTAGCGTCCTTTCTCTCATCTCTTGTGTTTTATAGCATATTCATTTAGAACGAGCTTCGGGTTGTACCTCGACGACATCAAGGCGTGACCCATCTAGAAGTGGGCAGCAGACCTTGTCCGACTCCTCCGGCCGGGGCTGCGGGTGGCACAAGCGAAATGGAACGTGACGTCGCAGAAACAATGCTGGTATCGGATGTAGACTGAAGCCTGTATACTTTCGTTAGTTCGCCAAGTAGGCATCTCTCTCATTCCACCAAGCTGAGCTGTCGTGCACCAGCGGGAAATGGGCATCGAGGAATGGGTTTGAAATTTTCATTCCCTTACATAAAGTCCGGCAAATTGAAACTGTACGCCCGATCTCTAAGTACCAGCGTCGCGTCGCAGAGAGCCGTTCAAGGGGCCCACTCGTCCCCACTGCCAGCGAGATCTGTGCGCTCGCTCAAGCAGGTCGAGCGGGAAGTCTGTTCAAGCGAGCAAGGTGAGATCCTCGTAAGATACATACCCTGAATATACACTGATATACGAAATAAACAGCACTCTGCAGTTGTCTACTGCTTGGTCACTTCTGCTTGGAGCCACTCTCTATCCGACCACCATGTGCGTCCTCCCCACTTAAGAAGCTGCTGCGCCTTCAGGATCGGCTTGCGAGCCTCCCAGAGTTGTGGATCGCCAAAGCGAGCGTCACAGGCAGCCAACGTAGCGCGGTACCAATCTCGCTCCCGCGTCTCGTATATCAAGCCATTGCGCGTGCAGATGTCTTGAGAATCGGGAGCAGTGAAGTCCACGATTTCGCGGATTTCGCCGTACTCGCTGTGCGGGAACGAGCGAAAGTAGCCTTCGCGCACGTACTCGGATGAAGGCGGCAGTATTCTTCGAGAGGGAGCGGACTCCTCGAGGAGATCGAGCGGGTAGTCCATACTGATGGCGAATGGCATGACGTAGACATCGTCCCAGTCCACGAGTCCCTTGAGCTCTAAAGAGGTTTCGTCTATGAGGATGTTCCGGTACGCATAATCAAGATTCACGAGACAAGAAGTCTCAAGCGCCGGATATTGTCGGAGGACGTCGAGCGCATGTTGATAAAATATACGCATCGCGCCAGACGCGGCGAGGAAAGCCGTCTTGTTACACTCCGGGTCCTGCGCGGTATCAGAGTCCTCCAGAAGACTCCATTCCGCGACGTTAAGTCCACGTTGGGAGTCATCTAGAGCCCGATGCTCGAACTCCCACATTTCACGCCATACCTCAGGCAGGGACGTAGAGCGAGCATGGAAGGCACCTACAGGTTCCTCGAACCCGTACTCTAGGGTGCCTCTGAATGAGAGGGGACGTAGAACGTAGCTCATGACGTAGGACGGGTCCTCTGCCTGAGGAGAAAAGGCTAATTGGCCGACACCTTGGAGGTGAGGAGGGAGCGGGCGAGCGAGAGCAGCATGACACCGAGCCAGCGCTTGGAGGAACGGACCCCGATCCTCCGGTTGATCATAAACCCTGTCCCAGGCCTCGCGACAATGTGGTATGTACTCGAGAAACAAGTACGGCACGCCGAGGGGATTGTCGTATGTAGCGTTCCAGGCGAGAACCTCAGGAACCGGAAGTCCAAGAACGTGTCGCGCAAACAACATCGTAGCAGCGGCTGGCTCAACGCGCAATGCGTCGCGAACCCATTTGAGTGGGAAACGTGCTGCCACTGAACGTCCAAGCGAGCTGTAATCGAGGAGAAATGCGGCGTTGCATCCTCCTGCATATGCCAGCGTAATTTTGGGCACCTCGTCTATACCGAGCGCATGGCTGGCAGCATCAACGAGCAGGCGCGTATCAATCCCAATAGGGGTCTCGAAATACGGGTCATCGTGGCTTGCAACGAGAAGCGGTGGTGCGGCTCTGAAAATTTCGCTCTCGCTGGGCACGAGCGCCACTTGAAGGTGCTTCAGCAAAAAAAATTGCACGCACATCACAACATGGTACTCACAACGACTCGTCCGCGGATGGGGCTGGCGAGGCATTGTGTGAGGGCGCGTAGGCATGGTCGCCATACGTGCGCACTGTGCGAGACGTATGGTCACAGGGGAGTGGCGAGAGCGCTGAACGAGACGCGAGAGCATCTTCATTATAGAGTTGAGACGAGGATTTGGGCAGAGTTGGTCGATGACCCCTCCTGCGTTGCATACGTTCGGACCAGAAGAAAGCGACGGCAAGAGCGCGGCCTGAAGTCAAGCTGTGCAACAATCTGGAACCCCGCCTCCGAACTTCATAAGTATCCGCGGCGGGCTCTGTTGAAGGTCAAGTCCGGCGCAAACTTGTACACTGCCTGAATGCACAGCGCGAGACAGCGCGATTGTAAAGCACGACAAGTCGTGTTACCCCATCATAGAAACGCGGATACCTTCACGTCTCGCCGGCCCCGAACACATGACAGAGGAGCCTAAGAGGATTGCAGACTACAGTGGGACGAGCCAGAAAGGCTATTGAGGGAAGATGGGGACGACCTCGCACACGACCACCATCGTGACGATCGGCGGAGCAACGACAACTCCTGCTACTGTCGACTCTCGTCTTGCATTCTTCATCAAGCTCATTTGGTCACGCTCCTGAGAATTTCCTACTGCTCACTGTAGAGCCATGCTCACACTAGTCCTCTCTGTGTGTATGCTTGAGGCGGAGCTTAGGGGTGCTAATCTACCTGGGGCAGTCCAATACCGCTCTCATGCCAGCGCATCTTCATTCACCCAATGACATGTCTTGGCGCACGAATTGAGTGGGCGGAGACATACAAGCCTTCAGCGATGAATACGGTCGGAACAGCATGATGTGCGGGTCCGCCCTGTCCAACGCGGTATTTCTCATGTATCCACCCCTCATAACGAGCGCCCAAACATTTAAAAAATGATGTTCAACAGTCTTGATGCTGTGAGGACCTTGACGACTGCATAAGTACGCGTCGCGACAATATCTAGTGTCTTCATCTCCTGGCAAGTCTCGGTCTGCTGCTTAACACTCTCACTCATGCGCTTCTCCTCTCTCTTCGTCCCCGTCGTCACCGCGGCTATGGTACTCTCACAGAGTATTGACACCGCCTGCACGAATACCTGTACGCAGGAGCTCCGTTCGAGCACCTCCCAGTCGACCGTTGCGCAGGCGCAGCAGTGCTTCAAGGCAGACTCAACACTGTGAGTCGCTCGCCCTTTTCACTGGAACTGCCTAACATATATCGATGCGATAGCAATGAAATCAACGCTTGCCTGTGCAACGGCGATCTCATCGATGCCTTCAAGTCGTGTTTCCAGAAGAATTGTCCAGACCAGGCCGCCGAGCTTACGGCTGGTTGCAGTACGTCGCTCTTCTGTGCTTCTCGTATCGTGAGCAATGAGGCTAACTTCGACGCAGAGGCGACGGGCTAAGCAAATGAAAGGACCGCCGCTCAGATCAAGAGCTCGCTTCTGGCTGGATCCGGGGCGTTGTTTATTGGGATGTTCCTTGTCTGAGAGACCGCTGAGCGCGTGCAGTAACTCTGTGGACGCATAAACATGTAGCCATACTGCCAGTGTAGTCCGTACTGATCGCAAATGGCACGTAGGCGTCGTTCCAGTAAGTACACAAGGGACTTGATCGTCTGAGACTCTCATACAGCACATGAACGTTTTGGAGCACGCAGTCGAGGTTGACGAGACACGACGTCCCAAGCGCTGGATGGCGCAGAAGACCCTCGAGCATGCGCTCGTGGAATGCGATCATCGCGCTTGACATGGCAAGGAAAGACGCCTTTAAGTTTATCAGTCTTTAACTCCAAGCGCTCTCAATCTTTTGCCTCCTCGGAGTCGTTAAGGAGACTCGATTCAGTAAAGTTGAGCCAGTGCCGGAAATCGTCTAGGACCCAGCTTTCGGACGCACACAACTAAGCAAGAGCAATAAATTCGTGCCATAACTCCGGGAGCGACGTTCTGTGAGCTCGAAATTTACCGATCATACTGTCGGAACCGTGACCGCAGGCGTGAAACGATAAAGGGCGAAGAACATAGCTCTTGGCGTCAGACGGGTCCGTCGCATTTGGAGCAGGCAGCAGTTCTCGGACGCCTTGCAGATGGGATGGAAGCGGACGTGCGAGAGGAGCATGATAGCGAGCTAGATCACGAACGAACAGAGCGATCACTTCCGACCCTCGTGTCACTATGGGCCAACATTCGCTGCATTGCGGAATGTACTCTTGAAAGAAGGAAGGAACGCCGAGGGGGTTGTCGAACGTCACATTCCACACGAGGACCTCTGAAACGGGAAGTCCCAAGACGCGTGTATGTCATCGTCGTAACCGCGGGCTCGACGCGTGGGCGGACCAGCTTGACCCGTAAACGTAGCGAGAGCACGTCCAAAATCTCGTCTATGCCCAGAGTATCGCCAGCGACGTCGAATGATACGACGGGTGTTGTTTTCAATGGCGTCGGTGCGCGCCCGTGGACGACGGACGAAAGAGCAGCAAACATATATGGACCCGAGATCGCGAAGGCCATTTCACAGCCTAGATGATGTCCCTAGTAGCAGTGGCAAGACGGGCCGCCGGCCACGGTCGATGGAGCCTGAGAACTGTAACACAGCACCCGGGTGGGCAGAAGGAAAAGGGCGCGCTGATTCCGGCTCGGCCCCCGCATGCTTTGAACCATGTTCTCAAACTGCGTCTCTGAACACTTTGCGCACGAGCCACTTACCTACCGATTATCAGTACTGCCATAAGCAGCGCCCATCCCTGATCTCCGGAAGTTCGAACGGCGTCTGCGGGCGAGTTTTGCCATATAAACAGCTGTCGAGGTCGGGCCCGCTCAGCCTACTCTTGACCAGCCTTGCGCAGACGACTTTCTCGACCCACGCCGACATCAGCTAATCTGCGCTGTCCGGCAAATGCGCTGCTCCACATACAATGAACTGCTCGCATGGCACCAGCTGGCGCGCACACTCATCCGCGGGCGCGGCGCACCGAATTCACGCCCAGGACTCCCGGTGGAGATCGTACTCTTCATCATCCGCCTCGCTGAGCTCCTTGTTCCCTTGCCATCTTTGCGCTGCCATGTCCAGGAGAAAATCACTGTCTACGCACCCGACGGTCACATCGCGCAGGCGGACTGGTTCGCTACGAACCCGCTTTCAAGACACGATCTACAGCACATCGCGGCGTTGCAACTGCGCACTTACTCTCACGACCAAGGCTGGGCCAACGACCCGGACGCAGGCAGCTGGACATGGTTCGACGTCTGCATCGCAACGCCGCAGAAAGTCCTTGCCATACGTCCTGCGGACGGGACCGAGCTCAGGTGGCGGTCGCACTCGAACCCCGTCGCTTCGAAAAAGTTCAAAAAGCGAGTTGGACTAGTGTTTGCGCCAGATCACGAGATCTGGACTCGCATTCGAGATGGCCAAGTCATTCTCGTTCGGGCCTGTGCTCAGTTCGGAAGCTGGACGAATTATGCGGACAGAGCAAGCCTTGATTTTTGGGGTTACTTCGAACCTGTCGTTGTTTGACTATGCGGTATTTGGGTTTCATTGTAAGTAGCTCAATGAGTCATCTTGGGAGTGCGGCGCATTGTAACTCTTCCTGTCGTGCGTTTTTGCTGGCAGTAGGGAGCGAGAGGACCACCAATCCTCGCTTCTCGCTGTAAATTAGCTGGGCCCGTCACCCTCTTCCTCCACGTCATGCTGGGATGATCTTTGTAGCAATCCTGCGTGTCTGAGACGCGTTATACCCGTGTGTATCACTGTATGTGCCAATGGTAGGGGAGATTTCTGATTTGTGGCACAAACGGTCGGAAGCCTGGCAACAGATCCCTGATGTCCAGTTCTCTACAGACCTGTCGCTCCACTAGCTGCAAGAGTGTCGCGTACAATTATCGGAAGTACATCGCTCGCGTGGACTTTTGACGTCGACATCTTGCACCGCCGTGTGCCACTCCCGTCGCATCTTAGATCTCCGTTCCGTCACTGCAAAAAGAGGTGTGCACGCGAAGCAGGTCGGGATCGGCTGAGACGCATGCTCCGTGTCGCGGGTTTGCCGTTTAGCGATTTAGCGTGGAGGGGGACGTCGTGTCAGTACTCGTGCAAGACGCGTCGTGGCAAATGCAAGAGCGCGAGCTCGAGGGACGTATCGATAAGCCCGTGCTACACGGGCTCAAGAGCTCCTTGGGGTGATTCAAGATTCTGATACAGTGGATATCGAGCCGTTGTTCGGGCATGAGCATGAGGACGAAGCACTCGTAGATGTCTGCAGCGCGTGCAGCGAGAGATGGAGTTGAATGGTGCATTGAAGGGGTTGCGCAATCGATGCCGCGCAGGTGATGGCAACCACGAGAGGGACGTACGTTTACCCTGTGGTAACGTAACGTTCTCACCCTGACCGCGAACGAGTCTGCTGTGTGAGCTGAGAGCTTTGAAAGTGAGACTGGGATGACAAGAGCACTCAATGCCTGGGAAGATGGAGATAGAGCGTGGGAGGGGCGGGAGGGGTGAAACGTGGGATGGAGAGCGCGCAGACGGAACCGAAGTCGATGCCGCCCACGGCCGGCCGGCCGAAAGCGCACCTTGGCTCTTGCCCGCAACCATGGCTTCCACAACCACCACCACCAGCACGGCCAAGTCGAGCGCAGAGAAGCTGCCAGCAGAGGTTTGGCTCGCTATCACCGCTCTGCTGCCCCAGCCCACGCAGGATTCTCCGTGGCCGGCGACGCTGACCGCGCTGGGCGGGACCGACCGCTTTCTGCACCGCGTCGTTCGCAGGTCCCTCTATAGGAAGCTCTTCTTCTTCAACCCGCCGGCAAGCTCGGCGCTCGACCTGCCTGCGTTCGTTCTGCGCTGCTCGCAGGAGCTCCAGCAGGACCGCGACCTCTGCCGATCCGTGCGTGAGGTGGTGGTCCACTCGCGCGAGGGCGAATTCGGGTTCAAGCACAGCTATCCCGAGTTCCTCACCGTCATGGACCCGTTCCACTCTATCCTGGAAAGTATCAAGAGCAGCAAACTGCGCGCATTGGCACTTCACAAGTTCGTGCTCACCAGGCTGAGCCATATCGCGCTCTACGGCCTGCGGAACCTCCATTCGCTCGAGCTCGACTTCACATACCTCTCGCCTCTGCCGGAGACTATCCCACCGCCGCCGACTCATCTGAAGCGCCTACACGAGGTGAGTTCGTTGTTCCAGTTCCCCACGCTCTCGCGTACTGTACAACAGTTGGCTGATGGTGCCTGACCCTACCCTCTACAGCTTGTCATCCGCAAGCAGACCTCCGTGAAGGACCAGGAAGAGGCCAATACGTTCGTTGCGCTCATCCTCGCCTCGCCGAACCTGCGCACGCTCCACGCGGACGAGCCACTGCTGTCGTTTATCGCGCGCCGACGGAAACGCCTCCCGCTCGAACACCTCATCGTATCGATCCCCAAGGACCTGCATGCGCTCCTCCGCTGCTGCCCCGGACTGAAAAGCATCGAGTTCGCGTTTATGCCGCTGCACCCGCCCAGCGCGGAACTGGTCCCGAAGCTCGAGCGGTATCGTGGTCCGACGCACGGCGTGTGCGCGTACGTCCCCGGCCGTCCCGTGCGCGTCGTCGATATTACGGGCACGCTCGATGCGGACCAGCTTGATGGTGTCGTGCCCTGTCTTACTCGTGCGACCGCGCCGACGGAGGCGCTGAAACTTGTCCTCGCCACGCGCGGCTGCGTGCCGTACCGCGTCGGCAAGCTTGCAACGCTTGCTACCCTGCCCGCGCTCACGCAACTCGTGGTCGACTCGGACTTTGCATGTCAATCGGACGAGGTACGTTCCCTCTTTGTCTTGTCCGCACTCATACTCATCCTCATCCTGTCCAGGTATTTGCTAGGGAATTCACGAGAGGACTCGCCGGGAAACTGAACGAACTCAAGTCGCTGGACGTCGTGGGCGCCGACCGCCCGTCATCGTCGCTCAACCAGCACATCGGTGACCACCGTCTGCAACGACACCTCCGCGACATTATGTTCGCGGCACCTCCAGAACCCGAGTCCTGGGAGCTTGAGCTCGCGCAGGAATGGGCGCGTCGCTCGCCGGAGCTGCGCAGCGTGAGTTGGGGCGTGTGGCGGTGGATCCGTCCAGATACTGCCAACGGCGAGTGGAAGCGGGTGCCGAGGGAGCTGGAGGTGCGACTCGTCCCTTGAGGCAAGGGTGGAGATAAAATGTATCCCTTGGCTTTTCTTTCGCTTTCGTATTATCCTTATTGGAGAACGGAAAGACTCCCCAGTCTCCCTGTACAACCCCACGTCATTACGCCCCCCTTCACGAATACAATTCTTAGACTCGCTGCCTTTGTTGGAGTACGAAGGGAAATGCAGCGTCAATGCTGGTGTCTATTTTACGCGACGGCCTGCGGCAAGGAAGGTACAGTGTAGTTGCCTGTGAGGTTGTCGAAGAGATCGCTCTTCTCGCCAAGGTCTGCGACGAGTGGATGGGCGGGGTACTCCGCCTGCAGACGCCTAAATCACATGAGTAAGTACTGCAATGAGAGGACCTTGGAAACAACGCACTTGAGCAACTCATCAACGTCCGCCTGCTTCCGTGCGGCCGCAACACCTCCAGCCAGCGCGTCCGGCTCCCCACGCTTGTTCTTGCTGCCCTTGACGGCACTAGCAAAGTCCTCCGCTGCCTCGCGCGCGTTCCCGCGGAGGAGATGCGTGCTCCCGCGCGCGGTAAGGAGATGCGCGTTAGGAGCGGAACCCGCAATTTGCTCGGCGTAGTACGAGTGCGGGTTGCCGTACGCGTCGGCGCCGGTGACGAGCCCGATGGAGGCCTCGATGTGCTGCAGCAGGAGATCGTCCTCTGCCCATTTTGAGGCGCGAGAGAATTCGCGGCGGGCGAGGTCGGGTCTGCGGATGGAGAGGTAGAGGTGCACGATGAGCGCGACGCTGCAAGAGTGATTTAGTATGTGGAATAGAGATTGGACTAAAGTGAGCTACGCACGCGTCGAGGTCCTCGGTCGGTGTGCCCGCTCCAAGCGTCTCGAGCGCCTCCTCCGTCTCGCCCGCGCGCGCGAACGCCGTGGCAGCAGCGACGCGCACCGCGCTCTTCTCCTTCTCGTCTGCCGCGGCGTCGTCGCCTTCGATCTCGACGCACAGGTCGCGCAGCGTCTCCAGCGCGGCCTCGTCGTCGAGCGACTGCGCGAGCGCCCGCACGGCTTTCACGGCGACCGAGGTCGAGTTGGCGGGCAGCAGTCCCAGAGCAGACGCAGCGTCGTTGAGTGCAATGTGGGCGCGCGCTTGGTAGAGGAGGATGGATGTGTAGTCCTCGGACGACGGTTCGGGCAGTTGTACCGAAATCAGAGTCGAATATGCGCCTGTAACAGCGAATTAAGCGCTGGATTTCACATAGAAGTTCACTAGAAATGCATACCCAGCGTGAAGAGCCGTCGAACATGGTAGAGCTCGGACATGGCGGTAACGAAGACGTGGACGCCGTAGCGGAGTTGAATTTCGGTTGTTCGACTTGGGCGCTTATTTACCTCAACGCTTTAATGCCCAGATACCTCTCCTCCGCGCCTTCATGGCTGTGGCCTCCCTGCTATCCAGACATTAGAGCGGTTGGCAGCGGCTTCGATTGAAACAGTCACGATCTCAACCTTGCCCCAACCGCACATAAAGCACGCACACTCAGGGCAAAGTCACCACAACCCAGCAGCACCCACCTATCTACCCCACGCAATGGCAATCAGTTGTACGATCTCTCTCTTAGGTAAGTCATCCGTTTCGTCCGCTGCTCTCAAAGATTCAGGCTGATTGTAATGGTAGTCACCGCTCTCTTTGACCACGGTGCATCCTTCGAAGCACGCTTGTGCTATGACGACCCCGACAGCCTCGACTGGTATTTTCCCCTCGTAATAGCGAGCAACAGGAGGAGGTACAAGCAGGCATTGAGTGAGGCCAATATCCTTCGTGGTCACTATCCCGAATACGATGCCTGGTTGGACGACCTTTTGGGATACATGGAACGGTACGTAACACCGTTGCGCTATTAGTAGGCTCTTACTTAGTACTTATTTGCGTACTGTAGTACGGAGGTGCTTCATTCGTCGCCGCAGACACGTTTTCCGTGGGCCGGCGCGTTTGCACGCTACCAGCTCGGAATCCTCGGCCGTCACGTTGACCAGTCCTTCATACACTTACCTTCCCTGAGGACACTTGGTCTCAGTGGGGAAGCCGAGAGTCCCGTATACGTAGCGCCACGCCGTCTCCGGAGCTCGGTTGCCACACCTAGTAGTGACAGTACGGCGTGATACTGGCTTACAGTCTATCCACCTCTCAATATGATGTATGATAGGTCATGGTTTTCTGGCCCTAGGCCCCCAAAGTTAAGAACAGTCAGTGTCGCTGTCCGCGTTCATAATCGTACAAATCCGGAAGATACGACGACGATCATGAACCTCCACATGAGCTCCATCTGGACCTACCACTCATCTTCCTCAAGCTGCCGGTACATGAGGTCCGCACGAAGGCGCTCAGGAAGAGCGAGCCCGGGACAATAGAAGAAAATCTGCTACCACTCGTCATCTTCGAGCGGTCGGTATGGGGGATTGTCTCGCAGTTGCTCCAGGGATAGTCCGGACCGAATCTCTTGAAGACTGGCGAGGGCTTGCGAAGCTGTAGGGCGATCGCCAGGCAATGTCGAAGTCATCTGAGAGAAAAGACTGCTCAGCTTGGTAGAGATCTTGCTGAGGTCAACCTGCCGGTGTATATGTGAGCACTGCAAAGCTTTGCGGCACAACAGGGAGGCGTACCGGGAGCATAAGAATGCACTTGCCAATCTGCCAGACATTCGCAGCAAATGCGTCGTATGGTACGTCCAGGCGCATTTCAGGGGCAACGGGCCGGACATATGTGATGTCAGGATTGTCCAGAGGTATTCCGCGAACAAAACGAGTTTCGAGGTCGGATTCTTCGTCGAAGCACAACGCCAGCTCAAAGTCGATCAGGTAAATGCGAAATGGGAAGAGAGAACGCAGCGGCTTCGCACGCTCGTTCAGTTGCATGTGCCAGAGGTAAGTCAACGACGCCGCTTGTCCGCCAACGAAGTTGCTGAGGAAGTTCCCTCGGAAGAGATCCTGTAAATAATCAGAAAGACGCGGCAGAGAATGACGGCGTGACTCACACGGTGGACTACGAACTTGAATTGGCAGAACGCGACGGCCTGTTGTAGTCAGTCAGTTAGGCGCAAGACGATGATTACCGCACATACCTCGACCATCTGTACGATGGAATCCAAGAGATCGGAGACATCTTCCCAACCCCAAGTGCTTGACGGGTCCTGACTCGAGAGAAAAGGGAACACGGCAAAAGTGATGTTCTCGAACTTGAGCCATTGAAGGACGGGAATTGCATGGTTTCCGATGACCGAAGCGACATTGCCAGTTGCCAGCCGTTCTAATGCCTGCTTCTGCTGCAGACCGTCGTCATCTATCGAAATAATGCGTATCACGACATCTCGACTGTCGATCGTCCTTGCGGGGCAAAGATCCGCATACTACGACCGTTAGAAGGCGTGAACAAGATGCGCAAGAGACTGACCATATGGGAGAAATACTGGGGAGGACCCTCAATCGCATCCGGGTGACGGTACGAAAAGCCGTCTGGGGCTCGAGTACGCGCATCGGGCGGGACAAGACCGGTGCCGTTGAATGTCCAGAGCGTCAAGCCGTTGGATCTGAAGAACGCCTCGAATGGAACCCAATCCCATCGCGGAGGATCCACATGGTAATTAGGATTTCTGTCCCGTCGGAGCTCGCGCATAGAGGAAGGCAGTGGTCGAGCGAACATAGTGGCGAGAGCGTGAGGGGCGGGGTTGTTTACCGGTATTTGCGTGGGATCGCGAAGTCGCGTACTATCCCACGCTGCTAAAGATGAGGATGAAACACACACACTCTCTCTATGTCCTTGTGAACTTGGGGCCATGTTTCCTGTCCACGGGCCTAAGTTATTGCTGACGCGGTCATCGGGCCAGTTGAGGTTCACTTTACAGAATTTAACGCCCGCCGCGTAGGCAACCCGTAGGCGTGACACTGGGGACCCGGTTCCGACACTGCGCGGCTTGAGCAGAAAGACCAGTTTCAGCCGGAGAGCGAGTAACTTTCAGGTCGAAGCCAGGTTGTTGACTTAGCCTTAGGAATCGAGTGGACGTTAGAAACCAAGAGGCGTGAGCGGAGTTCTGTCCCCTCTCTCGCAACTCTTCCTCTTGTCGTTGCTGACAAATTTTGAGGCCTACCACAACCGCACTGAGGCAATATATCCGTCATGCATCGTCGAGCTGGAATTGCTGGCCTGGAGCGCAAGAACCTGTCGCGGGAGGCGTACAGCGCGCTGCAGACCAAGCTCTCGCAGCAGCAGCTCGACGCGATGCAGACCCAGGTCGACCACTTCCGCACCGCGCTCCAGCGTTTCGCTCGCTCACACCGCGCCGACATCCTGCGCTCGCCGACTCTACGCGGCGCCTTCGTCCAGATGTGCACCTCCATCGGCGTCGACCCGCTGCAGGGCGCCGGGCCGTCGCGCAACAAGCTCGCCGAGCTCACAGGGCTGGGGCTAGGCGAGTGGCAGGCGGAACTCGGCGTGCAGGTGTGCGACGTGTGCATCGGGACGCGCGACCGGAATGGCGGACTCATCGAGATGCCCGAGCTCGTCCGGATTCTGTGTCGCATGCGCGGTCTCGGCGAGGATGGCGAGGGCGGCGTGAACGAGGACGACGTCGTGCGCGCTATCAGGAGTCTCAAGCCGCTTGGTGCAGGCTATGAGGTCGTGACCGTTGGCGACACGCGTTTCGTGCGCAGCGTCCCGCGCGAGCTCGACGTCGACCAAACCGCGCTTCTGGGTCTTGCGAAACGTAATGGCGGCGTGCTTGACGAGGACAGTGTCGTACAGACCCTCGGGTGGACGAACGAGCGGGCGAGGGCTGGTCTAGAGAACATGTTACTCCGCGACGGCATGTGCTGGGTCGACGAGCAGGATCCGCGTGGGCTGGTGTACTACGTGCCATCTGTCATGGTTTGGGAGGACGACTAGCCGAGCTCGTCCCAAGTCAGTCTTGCCACTGCCGCCTCTCCACTTTCCACGAGGCGTCACGCTCGCACGCAGACAACGGTTCTCGCCTATGCCATCTCGTTACTTGGCACCGGCGCCTGCGGATCTATGAGCGAGGCGCTTCCTCGTATCGTCCCCCGCACCATCCGACTCCACACCAATGTCAGTTGTGCTTTCCCAGCGTACTCTGCCACGTGCTGCTCTGATGTCTTGTATTGTTTCCTACTGGCCGGGACTCTCTGTATCGACTAGACGAACAGCGACTTGGCCGTCGCTTGGATGATGTATATCAAGCTCGGAGGGCGGACGCTGCGATAATGTACGGCCTACTGTGTCTATTCGACATAATGTTATGTAGCATACGTGAGTGCCTACACGGATCAAATTCCTTTGCCGCTCGAACGGCCTGCAATCTCTTGCGACCGGGCAAGCCGCTCGGCTGTCAGCTCGAAGCATTCTGGGAGGCCCGTGTCAGCCCACGAACCGCCGTTCATCAGCGTGACGACGCCAGGAGCGCCCGTCCAAATGCGCGACATGCCTGTATGAGAACACGATCACTCCGTGTATGACGAATAAGTCTCGTGCGACTCACCATGACCACTCCAGCCAGCGCATATCCACTGGCCAGGCTTTCCAGGTACTTCGCCGATAAAGGGCACGCCCTCGGCCGTGGATCCTACGACCCCAGACCAAGCCATATGCATGCCCTCGCCCGGAGCCAACGTCTCTTGCGTACCGAAGTCGGGATACACTGCACGAAGTCAGCAACACAGCGCAGTTCCTTCACAGTAACAGTAACAGTAACGCACCCTTATAGAATGAATTCACGGCCACAGTCGTCATGCCTGGCAGAGCTCGACGATCCACCGCGCGCTCCTCCAAAATCAGACGCCGTGTCTCTTCGTCGAACTCGGGGTTGAAGCCGCTCAGCCCAACCACGATGATTCCGTCCGTCTTGCGCTGCATCGAGTAAAAGAAATGCGAGCCGTTGTACGCGTAGGACTGCGTGGTCTTCAGACGGTTGGAGCCCGCGTATGCACGCGACGGGACGAGCGCGTGGCATTGCGACTTGTTGGGGATGATACACCCTTTGAGCTCGGGTAGCAAATGGGACGCGAAAGCATTGGTCGCATGCAGCACGCGCCGAGCTATGACGGTTCCGCGAGGAGTGGTGATGGCCCAGTGACCATCGGCGGCAGGCTCAACACGAAGGGCTGGCGCGTGCGTGAAGAGCTGGAGACCGTTCTTGATATTGGACGAAATCAGAAACTGGCATAGTTTCGCGGGATGTAGAGTCGCGGCGGGATACTCTGCGGCACCTGTTGCCAGAGGAACACGGGTCGCCTACAAAGGACAAGAACGAAGCTGTCAGAGTCAAGTCTTAACGAACTCCGCCGTCCGCACCTTGACCGCATCCTCGGCATCCAGAAACTTGATGTGGTCTACAGCGGCTCCGGAACTCTTGTACTGCTCGAATTTGGTCTTCATTACCGCGAGGTGTGGGTCGGTCAGCGCGATATGGAACGTCGACACTGGCTCGAAGTCGCAATCGACCTAAACTTCTGTTCAGTACGACTGGACTCTCGGATATGATGACCGTGACGGACGCACCTTGTAACGCTCGACGAAATTTTCCACCTCGCGCAAGACGATGCGCTCATTCTCGATGATTTTTCTCGCCTGTTCCTCGCCGCGCATCTCCGCGTACGATGCAAAGCCATAGAACGAATCAGGGCGCACGTGTCCTCCGTTCCGCGCACTCGCGCAGGAGCAGGCGTCGCGGGCTTCAAGCATCACAACGTCCTTCGCTCCGCTCTCCAGTAGATGCCACGCCGCGAGCGATCCAGCGAGCCCGGAGCCGATGACGACCGTATCCGCTCTCACTGGCACCGACGCCGTCGAATTCTCGCTTAGGTGTTCGAACCCGCGCGTTGAGGACATCCAGAAGCTGATGCACGGGTCCCGGACAGGGAGACCTGCTGGCCAGTCACGGCGCCCGGTGTTGTCGACGTCTATGCTGGCCATATACGATTGCTGGTGCACTCCTTGCAAATTCCCTCGCGGGTTGCTCTTATACCTGTCCAAAAGCACGTCTTACGCGCGGGTCAGCTCGACTGCGCCGCAGTACCTCTACTCCACGCACTCTCCACGCCGACGCTCGCAAACGTGAGACTTGCCGGACGGAGCTCGCCACTCAATGGCATCCGCAGCATACTGTACAGTTTGAAGTACGCTTAGCTTTTTATGGACAGTAACTCGGAGTGGTGTTATCTATAACGCTGTTGTTCTCGTTCATACTTCGCTATCCCTCTTGGTATCGGACATTAACGCGGGTTGCTTCGAGCTTGGAAAGCCAAGTCCGACGGACATCTTGCGAAGAGGCGAATTTTTTGTGTACTAATTTTGCTAAGAGTACTACTGCATCATGTCGAACGTCGAACTTCTACACTAGTAATACTGCATCACGAACTGGGCGTCCTTTCGCCATGAATTACAGGCGATGGATGATATCAAGAGTAGTAGTATCAAGCAACGACATACATCGCGTCGAGGGTCAGCCGAGTCCGAGTCAGGAGTCCTTTCGCCCGAGCATACGCTCCTTCTTCCACTCAAGAAACGGGCGCCCAAGAACACGCAGCTCTACATCGTCGAAATCCTCCTTATGCCCAAGACGATACGCTTCAAATACCCGCTTATTCCGCATATCTGAACCAGCGGCTACAGATTCCTTCCAGTTCAGCAGCTAAATCAGCGACTCATAATGCGAGAGGAAGACTGATATAGGACGCACGTTGTAAATCATGCGCGAGGCCTCGCCGTAGCTCAAGCGAGGGATGTGGCCGCGTTTGTAAGAGAGGAGAAGGTACTCCCAGTACTCGAGGAACCAGCGGACGGCTTCTGGGGAGTATACGGGTCGTCCTCTGCTGTTGCCGCTGCCGTATGAGCACATGAGGCGTTTTGGCGGACGGGGTGGGGGCGGTGTGTCGTTTTTGATCACGAAGGTCTTGTCGCGCTGCACGTTGGCCGCTGACGTCCGGGGAGCATACTAGAGAGAATACATCAGTGGTCCGACGTTTACCCGATGGTAGAGCTAGAGAACGTACAGTTTGTGTGCTCCGACCTGGATGTCTTGGATTTCTGGGGTCGTGGTTCTGTGAGGCTGCTCCCGGGAGGTCTTGCGTCTGAGAGCCGGCGCTAGCGGGCTGCTGCTCGCCGGGACGGGTATCCGTACTGACATAACGCTGGGTAACTACGATTAGCGACATAGAAACACTACGGCGAGAACGAATTAGGTCTGCCAAGGATGAAATTGACTGACGAGGGTTGGAGGTGCTGTGTGCCGCGGTGGAACGGACGCGTGCTGCAGAGTTTCAGAACGATTCAAACGAGATTTGCGCTGGCGCCCGAGGCCCTCTAGGTAGTTGACGAAAGGAGTTGCTGCCGTTTGCTGTTCTCCACCTACGAGAGTTGAGAGGGGACGTTATCTAATGCACATCAAACGTACCAGTCGTATTTGGAGTTTGCGCTTGCTGAGGGTGTCGCTGGAGAACATGGCGCCTGTTGCGAAGGTAGTACGACAAAGTGGACGATGAGGAGCATTGACTTACAGGAGACCCAGGTCGCTGCCAAGATTGACAGTGCACTTGTCGACGTTCACGATAATAGTAGGTGGGCTCATCGTCGGCTCGGTGTGGAACGGCAGAGGTGCAACGGAGCACAGCAGGGCGTCGACATCACTTTTATAAGAGGAGTCTCGAACAGACGTAGAAGTGGAACAAAGCCTAAACATTCCAAGCAGAACATTGCCCGTCCATCGTCGTGTGGAAAAGGACAACTTTCGATATAGCCGATGAATACGAACTTAGACGGACATGAAAACGTCATCTGTACTGGCAGATACGGGGCTGCAAGTTGTTTTCGTCGAAGTATGGCCTTGTTCTGATTGACAAGGCGCAGCTGCCAGCCCGAGCGGAAGCGAGAACGTGGCAGTGAGGGACGGCGACCAAGGGTTTGGTTGAGAATAGGATATCGAATAGGATAAAGCAGAAGTTGATGGTCCTAGACACAGAGTCCAGAGGAAGCGAAGCAGGGTTGTGGTGAGAGGCAAGTCGCGGTCGGATATAAACACCTGACCTCCGTCCATGTCGCTGCCGACCTCGCCCACGTCGTCCGCTGGCGCCAAGTCCCCACCACCTATAGATGCGGCCTCGGAAGCACTAGCAGACCTGCGGATATCGCTCGACGAGCCGCGCAGCAGCCCGTCGACGTCGAATGGGCTGAACGGCAGCGCGCATCACCGACAGTCGTCGAGCGACTATGTCCAGCTCCAGTCCGAGCTCCAGCGCACACGAGCCGAGAAGGAAGCGCTGGAAGAGAAATACCGCGTACTAGTCGAGCGGGTCACCACGCTGCGCAAGACATTGGGCGACAAGCTGAAGCAGGACGCGGTGCGCATGGAGCCTGCAGCCAATGTCTAACGTGTCTGACGCGTCGACGCCAGGAAGCACTCAAACAGCGCGAAGAAGAGCTCGCACAACGGGACGCCGAGGTCGACGAGCTGCGCGGCACGGTCGACACGCTGCAGAGCGAGCTGCTCGCCGCGCACGACGACGCCGAACAGTCTGCGCGCGAGCTCGAGCGCATACGAGCGCGCGCACACGAGGAGAGCGCTGCAGAGGCGTTCGTGCGCGAACGGGAGCTGCGCGAGACTCAGGCCGAGCTCGAGCGCTGTCGAATGGACCGCGACGAGTGGGAACGCACCGCGCTCGAGGAACGCGTGCGCGCAGAAGAGGCCCGCAATACTCTCGCCGTCATGAAGCGCGACCTGGAGCTGGAACGCGAGGGACGGGAACGAGACGCGGACGAGATGCAGCGCGAAGTCGAGAAGGCCGCAAACCTCCAGTCTGTGCTCGAGGACTTCCAGTCAGGTGCGCATGACAGCGCTATTTATTCCTCATTCTTACACCTGTGCAGTCAAGGAGCACGAAATCAGACAGATTGTACAAGACTTCGAAGCAAGACTGAACCAGACAACACAGTCACTCGCAGAGTACAAGAGTCGCGCTCTGACCGCGGAGGTGTGTAGGCCGCCTCGTCCTTCATCGCAGCTCCCTAACGTATAGCAGGTGGCATTGGAAGAATCCACTACGAACTCGCGCAGAACCGCGGAGCTCGAGGCAGAGTTGAAAGAGAAGAATGCGCTGATCGGCAAGATCAGATACGACGGCGTCGTCCTGAACGAGCACCTCACCGAAGCGCTGCGTCGTCTCCGCAAAAACTCGTCCGACACGAACGTCGACCGGCGGCTCGTGACCAACATCCTCCTCTCCTTCCTCACCACCCCACGCACGGACGGCAAGCGCTTCGAGATGCTCACCCTCCTCGCGTCCATCTTGCAATGGTCCGACTCCGAGCGCGAGAAGGCCGGTTTACAACGCGCTGGCGGCGCTGCTGCTTCGCTGCGCGGGAAGGCGGCGGCGGCGGCCGAGCCACCGGGCGACGAGACGGAGAGCTTCTCGAAGATGTGGGTCGAGTTCCTGCTCAAGGAGTCTGCGCAAGGCGCCTCCACCCCTGGCGACCTTCCCGCGTCCATGAGCTCGCCCAGCTCGCCGCGGCACGCGCCCGTTCCTCTTTCTGCGATGGGCCGAAGGCAATCAAGCTTCTCCGCGCACGGGTCCGCGAGCTCGCCAAATCTGCAGGCGACGTTCGCAATACCGCCGCAGCGGACACCGTCCGGCTCTGGGGGAAACGTGTCGCCGCGGTGACGGTGATGGGTCTTGAATGTTGTGTTTGTATTATACTACTATTGCTGTGTGCTTTGAATTAGCAAATCTAGGGTTGCTCTTGTACAATTTGCTGGAATGAGCAGCTCACCATCCGAGTTCATAAGGCTAGCATACATTGGTTGTATAGAAGCCTATGCACGCGTATACGGTTGTTTCTAAGCTACAGTAAGGGTACTGTACAGCGGGCGCTGCACGCAATCATAATCAAGAAGCTGTATCTGTAAAGCAAGCGTCTATATATACCCAGTGCTCAGCCCCCTGACTTTTTCCCAAGCGTAAAGTTACCGGCCGTCACAAGCGGTCTTCTACCCTGCATCACTTCCCACCAGTCCGCCTTCAGATTCTCCAACGAAAGCCGCACCGTCCTCGGGTACACGATAATCTTGCTAAGGAGCTTGACCACATTCTCCTCGCTCACCCCAGCGCCGGGACGCGAGCCAGAGAGCACGACGTCCCTGAGCCGATTCATAACGAAGAACGCGTCGTCCGAGTCGCCACCGGTACTGAACAGCGGCGCGTCCGGATCGCCGCACACGCGTACGTGCAACTCGCGCGCGGCGAGCGGCATAGATCTCCGAACGGCGTTGAGGAGCATATCCTTCATCCTATCGTCGATCGTGATCTTCCTCGCGAGAAGCATAACGGGGTGTACGTCCAGTATATCCAGCATCGCGAGCGAGCAGTGCGTAAATTCACGTACGCGCCCGCCTTTATCCGTATACGAGAGACGCACGTTCTCCTCCTCCCCGGATTCGGCACCGTCAAACTCGATGGCAAACTCTGCAAAGTCCGCGCTGCAGGAAAGCACAAACATGAACGTCTTTGGCGAGACGTGCGAGCCTTTGATGAATGCGATCTTGGACACGTCCGCAATCTCGTCGAGAGTCCATCGCATCGCGCCGTCCTCCAGCCCCTCCTCCGTGAAGCTCAAGATCTCCAGCGACTCGAGGTACGCAGCCGCCCAGTCTCCCGTCGCTGAAGGACCCACAGGCGACGAAACGTCGAGCTCTTTGACACCCTGGAGCTTCTCAGCGACGACGTCAACATTGTGCGCGTCGAGAGCGCGCGTGTCCGACGCCCTAGGAGCACGTATCCGAACGCGAGAACCGGTGGGAATGGACGGCGCAGCGTAGAGGGTGGTATTGATGAACCCGTCGGCATCCAGCCATACCTCCTCGTTGAGGTCGACGCCCACAGAGCTAGTATCGTCTTTGGAGGTTGTGGGCTGAAGAGCGAGAAGCGAAGAGAGGCGGGCAAGGGCATCGTGGTGCGAGCCCGATGATGGAGAGCTCATCGCCCCACCAGCTACCTGACGCGGGCTGTTGCGCTGTCCGAGCGTCTTGGGCATGCGCTCGGTGCGAGGGGAAGTGACGTTCCTGTCCAAAGTCCTCGACGCATTGACACGTTGCAAGTTGGGCGCGGACCGAACAGGCGCGACGGACGCGTAGAGTGCAGGAGATGTCGGGGAAAACGTGGGCGTATGGGCAGTAGTAGGCTCCATTGGGGAGTCGTTGACGAAGAGCGCGACAGGTGCGGAAACTCCAGCGGCGTCAGCAAGCGCAACCAACGACGCGCGTAGAGCAGGCGCTGCAGACAATGCTGGAGCAGCCGGTACAGAAAGAGCGGGCGTTTCGGAGACGACGGGTGATGCGACCGAGGGCGTGCTTAGAACGCGCGGTACACTTGCAGACCACTGAGGCTCGTCGACGTCTATCGTCAGCGGGGACGAGACGGTCGTGATGCTGGGAACGTAGGGGTGGCGCAGCTGCTGGACCTGATATGGTGAACGGTGCGAGAACGGCGGCGCTGTGTGCCGCGTGGCCAGCGGGGGGCGGGCGACGGACGCACGAGCTGCGCGGGCAGCAGGGACAGTAGCGAATGTCGAATGAGAAGGGGAGAACGGAACGCGCCAGTCGTCGACGTCCGCCTTGAAAGTAGGAGAAGTTGAGGCTCTAAAGTCTGGGGAATACGGCGTGTAGCCGAGTGCGACACCTGGGGTCCTCGGAGAGTGCATAGGTGTCGTAGATGCGGACGAGGAAGAGTCGAGGCCGGGGTCGATTTGCGGAGGAGAAAATCCCTGTGCCTGTAGATACTGCTGGTAGGAGGGACTCGGGGGGAGCAAACTATCTGGCATGCCCGACTCGACTACGATATGAATAAGGTTATGTGGAAAGAACGGAGATGGTGATAGCGTACGAAGTTGACACGTGTCAGGGACTGGAGCAGATATCTTGGACTTGAGAGAGTCCATGCTTTCACTGCGTCGCGGGGAGAAGAGTTCGAGGACTTTCGTTTTCGCCTTGGATAAGGAAATCGTAGTCGCGTCGGATGGACTGTAAGGAGAACTACGAGTGAGTGCGCAGTGCGACGTGGGGAATAGAGCACTCACTGCGGCGCCATTACGACTGAGGGACGCGACGAGTCGAGAACGAGGGAGAGCCGCAGAATCGGCACCGTTCCGTCCCGCACTTTAGGGCGGCATGACGAATCACAGATCCACGATACCTCCTATTTCGCGGGAGGGCCAGGCCAGAGCACACAGCGAGAGTGCGGGCAAGTCGACAAGGGCATCATCGTGGGAAGAGGGCAAGATGCGGTTTGACGTGCCAGCTCCGCGGACATGCTGTAATCTTGCGGAATCGTCGGATCTTTAAGCTTATCTAATCTCGCGGGCTGATGCAAATAAATCCAAACACAACACAACCGGGAACTTCCTCTCCTTCGCCATGTCCGTCACGACACTTCCGTCGTCAATGCGCGAGCTCAGACGTCCTCGTCGACCAGATCACCTCCTTGATCCCGCAAGGCGCGACTGGGTTCCATTTGAGGCGTTCTTTATAGCGAACGGCATCACATTGTGGAGGGGCACAACAAGCTCATTCCTTGTGCCGCCCGATTTACGTCCCAGAGCTCCCGATGGCTTCGCCTACTACCACCCCGACATGCTTGAAGGTCCTCCGCGCAAATTCTCCCATCTTGTACGTTCTCTGCTCATGAGACCTCATTCAGATCGGCGCTTACGATCAGATAGTATGCAGACCTCTGTCCTGGCAGAACCATCGATGGTCGAGACGTGATGATACGTATTGTAT
Source organism: Exidia glandulosa HHB12029 (assembly GCA_001632375.1). Lineage (NCBI taxonomy): Eukaryota > Fungi > Basidiomycota > Agaricomycetes > Auriculariales > Exidiaceae > Exidia > Exidia glandulosa. Next base: position 69,228 of record KV426004.1, read on the forward strand.
CGATTGGGGATGAGAAGTCACAACAACAAATTGCACTGGAACGCCTCGCATCGGGGAATGTCGCGTCCGTCATTGGAAACCACGCAATACCTGTGCTTCAGTGGCTCAAATTCGAGAATGTCACCTTCGCAATCCTCCCGTATCTATCCATTGCGGATCCTACTGGTTATTGGCCATGGGAAAACGTCGACGACCTATTCGACTCGCTCACGCAAATGATTGAGGTGCGCGTCTTCTTCGTCGTAGTATTCCTCCCGCTGATCTTTATCGATTCGCCTCAGGCGGTCGAATTCTGTCACTCCAAGCTCGTAGCACATCGCGTGAGTTATTATACCTCATTCGTTACTTGGTTTAACATCGTACTACAGGACCTATTCCATGGGAACTTCTTGAGCAACTTCGCAGGCGGCGCCACACGAAAGATTCCTACCTTATATGACATCGACGAGGAGCAACTTAGCCTCGTGAAGCCATTGCGCTCGCTCTTTCCGTTCCGTATCTATCTCATCGACTTCGAGCTCGCGATGTGCTTCGAGGAAGGATCTAATCCTGACACACACGTCGCTCGTGGGAGACCGGTCGAGGAGGTCGATGGTGTAACTTATGCACGGCCAGTTGCTCCGGAGATGGACCTGGATGCTCCTTACAATGTCTTCAAGGCCGATGTATGGCAACTCGGCAAATGTTTCCTGCGGCTACCGGTAGGCCGTACATCGAGTCTTGCATCGTTATGCTGAAGCCGGAGTTTGCAGGTCGCCTTCGATCCGATGTCCAGCGAATTGGCAACCCTAATTGCTCGGATGACCGCTGTAGTGCCAGCCGATCGTCCGTCTGCACGGGAAGCACTGAATGCCATCCGGGAAATTCGTGCACGGCTGAGCTTGGAACAACTTCGTGCGCGCCCAACGTACAGGCCGATCGAGGAGGATGAGTGGTAGACGTCCTGAGGTTCACGGTGATGGCTTCCGATTCTTCTTTTGAGCACATTCAAAATTGTATGTGCGAGCATTGATTGCAGGTTCGAAGTCTGCTCATTCAAGGACGTTACGGAAACTCTCTACGGTTAGATAGTATGCAGACCTCTCACTGCTGCGACCCCGAAGGGGCTTCGGGAGCAGAACACTTGTAACGCCGCGTCGGAGATCGGCGCTTGTTTCCGCTCTGTCTTCCGAAGTTCGAACAAAACGCACCCAGATTTCCCAGGGATTATCACAGGCTGTCGGGTTTATGCTTTATGCACCAGTGCGCAACTCGAGTGCGCCCTTGCGCGTTCAGGGACTGGTTAGCGCTGCAGGATGTGCGAGCGTTGAACGTTGAACGGTCCGCTCGTAACCCCGTCGCGTCCAGAGCTCACGTCTTGATGTTTCGCCTCTTAATCGACACCTCGGCCGACCCAGAGCGTAGCTACGGTCACTGTCTACGCTGCCACTCCTCGAGACAGCACCAAGCGTCGGACCAGCTTTTGAGCTGTGACGGCCGAACCATGCTTCAACCGTCTTGTCCGATGGCCGTCACATAGCACATTGTCAATCGACATGCGTAAATGGGCCCGAGGACCGTGTCGTCAGGCCTCCTTAGGACCTTACGACGGTCATGGTCAATTCACGGTCTGTGGCAACTACACGCACGGATTCGGGCACAGTGCTCAAACATGACTGCTCTCCGTCTTCCCTACTTCCATGATCATGGAGCCCCCCGTCGGCTGCACTACATATGTGGACACGTCCCGTGCTCCCTGCCCGCTGCGCAAATGTAGCGGATAGGTTTCTTCGCTTTTGACTGCCTCTATTTACTCTGATATGGACTTCGCTCCCGACATGGACGTCTCGCATGCGGAAGGATGAGCTCTAAAGGCTATCACTCAATTACCTTCCAATGACCTATGTTCCCGTGCACGTGCAGATGCATCCGTGCACGCTGGCAGCACCATGCGTTGCAGGACCTTCGCGCGGAGTACGTCTGCTCGCCGCCATGTCTTGGCGGACGCACAAACTCCTGCGACTGCTCACGACGTTTAGTGTCTTGCTGCGCAGCAAGCGCGTCGTCCTGCACCAATCGTTCGCCGCCCAGCCCACTGGAACGTCACCTTCGCGCCTGCTTCGGGGATGATTATGACATGCATCTGAACGTCTGGACCTGCTCCCTTGCACCGGCCCGCTGGACGCACGCCCGGACATTGTCACCGTGCACTCTTGCTGACGACGTGACAGCCTTCGCTGACGAGCGAAAGCCGCCTATCGCGATAATGAAGGCCGCCAATAATGCCGGAACTCTTCATGAATATGGTCGCCGGGGTGAGCACGGCCTGTCCACTTGAGAATTCCCAGCTTACAATACGCGTTCAGTACGCCGCGGACCGACAATGTCCCGCCCACGTTATTACCGGGGGACGGGAAAGAACAGTACCCGCGTACTGCCCCAGGTGCCTGGATTGGACGCGTTCCCGTCGTACCGGTTGCGAACCAGGACTGGGGAAACGGTGCAAACCGCACCCGAAGTGGCGTGGCCGCGATGGTTCATAACGCTGGCCGTCGGGTGCGCTCATGTGTGCGTCGAGACCTCCACTTCCTATGACCATGCATTCGCCCAAGAGTCTGCAACATCTACCTACGGAAATACTCGTCAATGTTCTCGCCGATCTGTCTCTACGCGACCTGCACGCGTGTCAAGCAGTATGTCATCGTATGCTTTGTACTGCTCGACGCGCCGCTGACGTCGTTGTGCAGACGTGCCGACGGTTCGCCTCGCTCGTACGCAGCACGCTCGCGCTGCAGTATGTCATCGAGCTCGAGGCGGCAGGGCTGTGTGACGGTCCTCCGGGCCCGCTCACGACCGCACAGCGCATGCAGCTCGTACTGCAGCGGCAAAGCATGTGGCGGACGCTGAAGTGGACGCGCAAGGACGTTGTGCCATACGAGACGGAGAACTGCCTCACATATGAGCTGTACGGACGCGTCTTCGGCCAGGGCAAAGGCGACAAGGGCGGCGCTACAACGAAGTACATCACCATGAGCGAGCTTCCGAGTTCCTACCTTGAGGCGCCAAGACGGTACATCATCGACGAAGAGCAACTCGGTATTCCCGTGTGGGACTTCACCATGGATCCTGTACAGGACTTGCTCGTCCTGATTGAACAGAATGACGATGCCGCGTGAGTGATTTTCTTCTCGGCAGGCCTGTCACGTAGATTCACACGCAAGCAGCGCCGTTCCGTGGCGCGTCCACTTCCGCGCTCTTAGTTCCTTTGAAGCGCACCCACGTGCACGTGCTGCTACCGTAGAGCCCATCCTACACTCGACGCATTCTGATTGGGAGGACAGCGAGTTCTCAACCAAGGTGTTCGAAAACCTCGTCGTCATGCTCTTCAAGCCGATGGTCGAGGGCGGCTCTGATCACATTTTCGTCTGGGATTGGACGACGGGACGTGGCTGCCAGGTACGGTAGTACGGCTCGCATGCACTGTTCGTATGTATTGACGCGCTATTCCAAGCCACTTGTCGCGTCGGGAGGGTTCCTCGACTTTGCTATTCTCTCCCACGACGCTATCGTCGTTGTCGGGATGAAAGACGATCGCGTCACCCTGGACGTGTACACCTTCCGTATTCCCAGCGACCAGCGGCCTGCTGAGGACGTCAAGAAGCAGAAACGGAAGCCGTTTTGCGCCGCGTCCATGGAGCTTCCGGAGCCCACGCACTCTGACTGGTGGAATTACTCTGTGGGATGTCTGTCCAACTGCACGAGTCGCGACTTCAACGTCCCCGTCCGTCCGTTCGGCAACTCTCTGGAGAATCAGATTCTTGCGTTCTGCTTCACGGGACACCCGCATCGCGCTACGATGATTGTGCAGGCGAAGACGCTGCTCCGGTACGCTGCCCGCGCTACGAGGGCGACTGGAGTTACTGTTGCTTGGTCGGACTGGGGTGAACGGGCTACACGCTGGATCACCGAGTGCTGCGACCGCGACTGGCTCTGCGGCACTCATGGATCGCGCTTCGTGACCCTCGTGCCGTCCCCGAACGGCGAACGTCCTTTGCATCATCGTGTGCAGATGCTCGACTTCAATCCGTTCGACGTCCGGCGGTTTCCCGCGTACCAGACCCCTTGGTCGTCGACACGTATTGTCGATGAGAAGACAGTCGTCCCTGCTGGCGGTCTCTGGAAACATGAGGTCGCAGGGAGGTTGCCGTATCGCGAGGTGACGTTACTGCAGCCTGCGATCCTCTCCGGCGTCATGATCGATGAGTGTGGCATCGTTGGAGTTAGGGTACGTTCTTTCCAGGTGCTTTATACACCCGCAGCGTGATCGCTGAACGTATTCTCTTTGGCAGGCTGACGGTGCGAGCCCGGTGGCTTCGTTGGAGATAATGACATTGTGAGGTGGAAGACTCGGTCGGCCAAAGTGTACGCTTCACAACAATGTGTAGTACCACAATGAAAATACGAAGTCATCAACGTTAGTCGCTTTCGAAGTGCGATGTACCGCGCATTTCAATTGCTTCTGAATGCACTGTGCAGCATGAGATATGATTCATTACGGAACATGTGAATGGGATGTCGGGGAATGAGGTCAACTCTAATGTTCATGGCATGTCTCAGTCGTAGTCCCCGTCCATGAGACTTTGCATCTGAATGCTCTGAACATTATGGCATGTCTCATATGACGCTATTTTGCTTCCAGAAATCCAGCAGATATTCCAGAAGTGAAGTTTACCCTGATGGTGCCAGGCACTGTACTACCACGGTCCCGCCCGATTCTCCACTTGACCCTTTCCGCATTTCCAAGGGCGGGGCCGCGGCAGCCATCAATCTTTCCCTCAACTTTATGGCCACGCTCGTACGCCCCAGGAATGCGAACCCATTTGTCGAGCAGGACGAGGCGGTCGACATCGACGATAATGTCCCAACGCCGTTCCCGACGGTCCAGGCTCATGTGCAGAGAGATTTTGCGCAAGAGCTGCTCGACGAGCTCACGTATGACGACCCATCACGACACGAAACGCTCCTAGACGCCGCCGTGCAGCAGACGGTGGCCGAGGAAACCGCTGGAGCCCTTACAGATAATGTGCGCGCCGTTGCTGACTCGGATAATTGGATTTTGCTCACGGGTCTCACAGCAGCGCGATATGCTCTCGTCTATGAGCCACGTTAAGCAGTCGTGTCTAATGACCTTGAATAATCTTCTGGCGGCGACCGCACAAGACGACTGGATGCCCATCGTGCCCACGCGCCGGCATTCTATGCCCAACCCCGGTCGCGCAGAGTCGTCGACGAGCGCGGCGCAGTCGGCTGATCAAGCCAGCTATTCTGCGCTGCAAACTTTGGTCTCCAACCTTCGCGCGCGGGACAACGTCGAGAGCATGGTCGAGGTCTCATCCCGCAGCGACGAGTCTGCGCTTATTCACGAGCTTCAGCGGCGTGTGGACGATCAACTTGGCTCACTAGATGCCCGTGACGCTGAGCTTGCACGTGCTTTGGTTTCTGTCCTTGCACATCTTGCGCGTCTGTCAGAAATTGCAGACGAGGATCCCATTGTCTCCCATACCAGCAACCTGCACGTTCCCGCCTCTTACGACGCCGAAACACTACAATCTACCGGAACCGTGTACGACGCACTGCGCCGGCAGGTCAGCGACTTCCAATCTCGTCGACTGGATCAGCAGCGCACGGAGCCGTTAGTCCAGACCCGTCCTGTGCTCGCAGTCGAAACGAACCTGCTGTGGTCCCGCATCGACACCGACCTCGACTCCGTACTACGGCTGAGTCGAGAGCGGCACGACTCCATCACTTCCGCGGCCTCTGTGCGCTCATACTCGCCGTCGCTGCCACCTGAGTATGAGCACCCGGACGAGGACTTTCCACCCGAGTACAAGTTCGACGAGGACGCTCAGAGTATACGCACGGTCTCAAAGCGGCGTCCGTCCATGTCGCAGGCGGCGCACCTCTCGCCCGCGGACGAGAAGATGCGCATGGATCTCGAGGCCGTGTCGCTCGCGATCGACCGGCTGTACAAAGTCGCGCCGCAGCTGCACAACCAGCGTGTTGAGCTCAAGCACACGAAGCTGGAGCAGATGGAACGCGCGCGGCTTGCAGGGACGGGCACGACTACGCCCAAAGCTGCAACCGCAACACCTGGCGCGAAGCAGAAGGGCAAGATGCGCGATGACGGCGAGCCGGACCCGCGCGAGCTCGATAAGCTGCTCGACTTGCTCGGGCGCGCGTCGACGCGCAAGTATACGGACCAGGTCGTCGTGGTAGACGAAAACATGCGCATGAGGATGGATAGGTCGCGACAGACCAACATGGCCAAGGTCCGTATCACACCGGGGGCACCAACCACCTCTGTAGAAGTCCAACAGACACTACCTCTGTAGGTCCGTCTGTTCGTGTGTTGCACCGCTGTGTTACATTGTCCGAGGGTGATGCCCTTTCTTCGACTGGACAATGAAATGCATGTGCCACACATTTACAGAGGAACCAACAGAGGTGGTGTCTGTTGAGTCCCTACAGAGATGGTCGGTGCCCGCGGTGTCATTGAGTGTGGTGCGTATGGCTCGACTAATTGGTTCTGTACAGCGCGATGCCTTCGTCGAGCAACTAGTGCAACATTCTGGCGCCGGCCGCTTGCATTCGCAGGACGCGGTGCTGACGACACCGCGAGTGAAGGCGCCGGAGGCCATGCTCACACTCCCTGAATTCATTCGTGAGCCCGTGCCAGCGTCCATCGTCGCGCAGGACGTCAACGACCCCGAGACGCTTCTGACATTACCGGAATTCGTACGCGAGACGGCACCACCAGAGGCATCGGGTGCGTCTCCGAGGACGAGCGACATTCCGCTACCTGCTCCACCGAAGGCATCACATGTCCCTCCTGCAGTACGGTCCTTGCGCAGGCTGTCAAGGAGCGTGACGCGGAGCCGAAGTCTGTCCGCGCCGCCTCTGGCATGGCTCAAGGCGTCTGCGGCTAGGGCGTCGACGGTGGTTGCCCAACCTCCCCCTCGTCCTTGTGCGCATACTCTACCTCTTAATCATTATATCACTGATTTATTTCACAGCTACCGGTACTGCAGGCCTGTCAGTCACGTACATCGCTGAATATCAAGATACTCTGAAGACGCTCTACGCATTTTTGCGCGTCGAGGGCATGGACGCCGATGCGAAGCTTGACGCCGAGGTCATCGGTAGCGGCTCGTCCAGCAGCGGCACCACCAACGGACTGGAGCGCCTGATGCTCAAATGCGGTCCCAACTCCTCGCGGCCACTCCGTCTCCCGGTGCACGTCGTAACAGGGCCACAAGAAGTGCGCATCCAAAGCGGCGGGCACTACGAGATCAACTTGCCCGTCGCTGCTGAGCGGCCGCCCCCGCTCGAGGCCGTGCCGTTGCTCGACTCCAGTCACATTCAGACGCTAGCGCCTACGAGCTTCGTGTGCACGAGCTGCTCGCTGCCGCTCGTTCAGGCGGGCCGCATCACGCGGTGGAACGATCTGCCAAGCGAGCATTGGGCAGAGCTGCTCGACGCGTGGATGTGCCACCACGACCAGACCTTGACGGATCATGCCAAACGCGCCGCGCATGGATTCTGGCCGGCCGAGGGCCAGGCGCTCGTTGGCGGCAGCTACGTCCTGTTCGACCAGAGCTCGGTCGTGGGCACCAATGTCAAGGCGGAAAGTTCGGTCGTCACGGTGAGTGCAACCTGCCTTCTTCTGCAATTTTTCCGGGCATACAAGAAGGCCGTTGCTGGCATTTTCTACCAGTTGTCTTTCGGGCGGTCCAGTGGTGACTTGGTTGTACTGTTCAGAAGCCGCTACGGCGGTTTCTTTGTGGTGCGGTCGAGTTTTGCTGCTGGATCGGCCGGGGGGCGAGCGTTTACGCTCATGGCTGATACAACATGCCCGAGAACAAACTTCAGTTGCTCGCGCGAACAACTCTTGTTCGTGGAGAATCGTATGACAAGGGCTACGCGCGAGTGCACATTCATACTTCGTTGTTTTCTCCCTCTCTCGGCGAACGGACGAGGGCTGACATTTGTACAGCAGCACGACGATTGGCGTCTTGTGCGATGCATCTGCGGTGCAGTGATCGGCCGGTGCCAGGAGTCGCACGCCGTGCAGTACTCGCCGTTCGAGGACCAGGCGCAACCCGAGTCGCCTTTAACGTACCGACTGGCGAAGTACTCTATCCGCCCGGTCGTGCCCTCTAACGAGTGCGTGAAGCACGACCTTGTCCTGACGTGCCACTTACCATACACGTTCAGAACGATCAAGATCCCGTTGTCCGCGTACATCATCCAGGATATGCACGAGCTCGCGCAGGCACATGCGATCTGGCGGTTCATCCTCGTGGACGAGGAGGAGGAAAAGCCGCGCTTGCTGTTGTGGATGCTCAAGCCGCACATGCTCATCTCGTACGAGGTGGCGAAACACTACCTCATCCCACGCAACGGGACCCTGCACGTCGCCAAGATTCTCTTCAAGCTCATCGGTCCCGGCGTCCCTGCGCCTGATGTCAAGACGTGGGTTGTTCTTTGCCGTGCAAAGTCAATGCAACTAACACGTTGTTTAGGTTGGTCGAGCAGCATCCGCATTTCACCCAGCACGAGCGGCTGCTGTACCCGTTCCACGTGTGCCAGCACCTTGCCGGGCTACTAAGGGAGAGCAACGCCACCTATCCGGAACCGATGCAGGAGCTGCTCGGCTTGCGCGTCGGCTGGCTGCAGCGAGCTTAGACCGCCTTTTTTCCACTCTCAACTCTACTCTCGCCTCTTTAACACTGAGCTATTCCTTGGTCTTCCCGTGTCATCTTGTGATTTTTTTTTGGCCGTCCGTCCGTTCTCTATCACTGTATTTTCCCGCATCGCACACCTGATCCACCCGCAATCATACGCCGGCGTCCACCTGCCTATAGGCTGCGGGACGCCGAGCATTGTCCTAAGCAACAGCGCAACCGCGGCGTTTGGCCCTGCTGCGTTGTTCTTCGTCCAATTGTCCGGCACCGATTTTGTTGTTCTATTGACCGGCGTTAGCCGGCCGTTTGTTGCCTCCCGCGCATATGTATTCCCTGAGCAATGGACACGTGCGGAATCTGTTCCTTTCCCCTTTCACGAAACTCGCAAGCAATCAGCAAGGGCTGGCCCATCCACGCTCCTTTATATCTCCTTGACACGCGCACCGTACTCTAGATCCAGCTTGAAATGATGTTTTCTATCCCGCTCCTCGTCGTCTGGGTCGTCGCGCTCGCTCGCGTGACCGTTGGGCTCCCCGTCGTTGAGCCGCTTGCTGCACGCGTCAGTGTGGCCCCTTGAACTTGTGCGGTCTGTGGTGCTCACTCGTGGCATCTGTACAGGCTACCGGCTTTGAGACCGCCTTTGGAACTTTGACGAACGGCACGTCGACTGTGGCGGGTGTGCAGCGCTTTGTCGTTCGCTACGCCACTGCTGCCCGCTGGAAGGCTTCTGTGCTCGCCACATCGCTGCACATCCTGCAGTCGCTGCCGCCGGTCTGTCCCCAAGTCACCGACACGGACAGTGGAGCTTTTACGGGAGAGGAGGACTGTTTGTACCTGGTAGTATATGTCCCGACAAAGGTCATACCATCTTCCGTCATTGTGTGGTAAGTCGGGTAATAATCATCTACCTTGCATGCTCATGAAATCCACGCAGGATTCATGGCGGTTCCCTCATCGTTGGCGGCGCAAACGATCCTATGATTGATGGATCCAAGCTTGCTCTTGCGACGCAGTCGGTAGTCGCTGTCATGCAGTACCGTCTCGGTGTTGTAAGTGCGACCTTGCAGCATCTCGTTCCTTTTACTCACTTACCGCAGCTCGGCTTTCTGCCGCCCGTTGGTGCCAACCCGAACAGCAACCTCGGCGTCAGAGACGCCATTACCGCTCTGACCTTTGTCAACAAGATCGTCAGCGCCTTCGGCGGCAACCTCAAGAACGCAGTCACTGTTGCAGGTCAGAGCAGCGGCGCAACTATGATCCGTGCTCTCCTCGCTGCTCCCTCCGCTTCGGCTTTGTTCTCCAAGGCAATCTTGCAGTCGGACACCGCAGACTACGGCTTCTTTAAGCCCACGACCATAACGACGTTCCAAAAGAACTTCTTCCCGTCTCTCAACTGCTCAGTCTCCAATGCCTCCTGCCAGTCTGCGCTTTCCCTAGGCGCCATCATGTCCGCTCAAAACGACTTTCTCCCCGGCGCACCCGACCTCGACGCAGCGTCCGCCGGACCGCTTGCCCTTCGTCCGGTCATAGACAACCAAATAATCACTACTACGCTCACGACGACGTTCCCTTCGTCGCTGAAGCCGCTCCTCATCACAACTGTCAAGAATGAAGCCGGTCCGACCATCTTCGGCGGCGGAGGCGTCCCTCAGGTCCCCAACGATTTCTATGCGCCGGTGCTTGAGAGCGTGATCCCCGACTCGCGAGCGCAGAGCATCCTGAACAGCACGTTCTACGCGCTCGGCAAATCGGACGACGCCGTTCGCGACGCGCTTATGGAGGTCGTCACGGACCTCGCATTCCGCTGCCCGGACTGGGCGCTGGCTCGCGCGTGGAGCACTCGCGGAGGGAGCGTCTTCCTCGGCAAGTTTCTCGCCGGCGCGACGCACCCGTCCAACGACGGCATCGATTTCTGCACCACGACGCCCGGCGCGGTGTGTCACCAGGACGACATCCCCATCGTTTTTGGCACCGCGCGCAACCCGAGCGCTGCCCAGAAGCAGCTTATCGCCGATACGCAGGCGCGCTTCGCTGCGTTCGTGCGCACTGGAAACCCCAACCTCGTCGGTCAGGCTTCGCGCTCGCAGCCGGCGTGGCTCAAGGCCAAGTCCAGCGATAGCAGCATCAGCACCAGCGTTCAACCTCTCGGCGGCTCCGGCCCTGTCGATCTCGGCGCGTGCGTGAGCACCTTCTGGGGCAGTCCCATCGCGCAGTTCGACTACCAGATCCACGGGCTTTAGACTTAACTTACGACTTAATCTCCTCACGCTCTACTTAATGGTTTCCTCGGACTCTTGGCATTCTAACAATACCCCTCCAGCTAATCGATGTGTGTGTCTCTTTGGATCTGTATCATCAGGTTTACTCGTTGTATCCGTGTCCCGCTCCTGCTCCTGCATTGTCTCATCAGCGTTTCTAGGATCGCTAAATATCACTAGATTCTTCTACCACTTGCCTTCATGTAAATGGTCAGAGCTTGGGCGGCATGCATGCGCACTCGTTCGGGTTGGCGCAGCAACATGGTCCCGTGCAGGTAGCCGGAACGGCAATTGCAGATGTTGCGAAGACAGCCACGACTGTAACGAGGATGGCTTTCACGTTCATGGTGGCTGATGGTGGGTGAGAGACTGGGTCTGTCCATACGCTTGGTCGCCGTTCTTAAATATTGAGTTGCTGCGATGCGCAGCGACGTTCACGCTCCTGACGCTCTCTCGTGTCAACACGTCAATCGCCAACTTCGCTGAGGGGTTGTTGATCGTGTCACGGACAATCCTGTCTGCGGTTTGCCTGGGTGGCGAGTTTCCATGCTTCCGCTCCTTGTCAAGAGGGAGACTCGGAGCTAGCGCTCATCGTCTGAGTTGGCGACCCCAAGAACCCTTCAAGTCGTGGATAACATCGATGCGCTTCTCTCTCGCACAACGAGCGCTCTCACTACTCTCAGCCCTCTCATGTCGCTCGCTGTTCAACACCCCGTGCTTGAACGAATGTGCGGGGACAGTCACTGCGGCTGCTGTCAGTGCTGTACGCGCTTCACGGCGTCTCATTCAGCGCGTCCCGAACGTTACGGCAAATGGCCCGGTTCATTCAGAACTCTCTCTTCCGTCAGAAGACTTGACCAGTACACCCGGAATGCCAAGCATTCAACAGTGACTTAAAGACCCGGTACGACTCCAGCGTAGTACAGCTGCTGCCCGCCATCATGCTGGTCCGCGTACTGATTTTCTTGCCCTTGGTCCTTGTTGCCGGCGCTCCAGGACCTACCGAGCCTCGCTGGAGATTCGACCTCAAGGAAACACCGTCCGGTGTAGTAGCAATGCAGATGGTCGTCGTCTCTCCGACTCTTGTCTTGTTACTTGACCGTCAGCAAGATGATCCCCTTCAGATCAACAACCATTCCGCTTGGGGAGCGTTATGGGACCTCAGCACCAGTACCGTCCGCCCTCTCGACGTTATTACAAATACGTTCTGTGCCAGCGGCGCACTTCTCAGGTGCGAGACCGTACGGTAGACTCTGAAACTTATCTGATCACGAGGGTCTCCTCCAGTAACGGCTCTATGGTAGTTACTCTCGGCGTCATGACGTGTCCTAGCTCATCTCGGTGACTCCCCCCAGGTGAGCTTGGGAGGAGACCCGAACTCTTTCGACACGAACCATCCGATCAATGGAGCCGGGCTCATGGGGTTGCGCATTTTCGAACCCTGCGCCTCACCTTCTGGGAGAGGATGTACGCTCTTTGAGAATCCCTCAACGCACCATCTTGTGGAGTCCCGCTGGTATCCCAGCTCCATCAGGTGAGTGGCCTGCCGGTCTGTCTTTGCGTCCTCACATTCCGTCGCCAGAATTTTCGATGGCAGCCTTATGATCGCGGGCGGTACTTCAGTACCCACCTGGTTCTACAATACGGATCCTGTGAACACATTCGAGTTCTTTCCCCCCAAGGACAAAGTACAGCTGTCGCGCCCACTTGTCACTGGCAATCAACTGAATGTACATTCAGGGTGTCCCGCGCTTCTCGCCGTTCCTGCAAAGGACGCTCCCCGCGAATTTGTTCCCGAGGTTTGCATGCGAGGCCCTACTCATCCGCACATGTCTCATGTCTTTCCTCAGGATGTTCGCTCTTCCCGACGGACGCATATTCATGGTGGCCAATAATCAGTCGATGATATACGACATTGAAACTGACACGGAGGTAATCGGACCGGACATACCCAACAATGTCCGCGTCACCAAGTCAGTCTCTAGTCCAAGTTTGAGGACGAACATGATGAATCTCACAAGCTATTACTAAGCCCGATTGACGGGACAGCCATACTTCTGCCCCTCTCGCCGCCGGACTACATCCCCGAGGTTTTGGTGTGCGGCGGCCACGCGATGACTCCAGATCCCGTCAGCCAGCCGGCTAGCCTTTCATCGCAGGATGAAGCAACGTCGCAGTGCAGTCGCATAATTGCGACTGAAGAAGGGTTCAAACGCGGGTGGCAAGTCGAGTTTGCACCGGAACCGCGGGCCATGCCAGAGATGGTACTCGTCCCGAATGGAGACGGTGAGAGCTCGTCAAAATGCGGCTGAATGGTCTCAACATTCCATATCTCAGTGCTCCTCATAAATGGCGCCCGTACGGGGTTCACGGCCATTGCTGTGACGGTTGAACCAAAGCAAGGTGTACGCGATCCTGTCGGGAACAGGTACATACTGTCTGCCACACGCGCATCGCTACCCCCGCTGATATCAAACCTTATCCTCAGCAACAGCGACCATGCGGTTCTTACTCCGGCCATATACTCGCCCGATGCTCCTCTCGGGTCGCGATTCTGCAATGAGCACATGCCCTCAAGCATCGTTCCCCGGGTCTACCATTCTTCGGTCACGCTGACCCCACAGGTTCGAATTCGTATAGTTCAGAATTGCTTCTTACGCTTTGCCGTAGGGTAACTTTCTCGTCGCTGGAAGCAACCCGAACTTGAACGGCACAGTCACCGACGCAAAGTTCAACGCCGAACTACGCGTGGAAACGCTGGATCCACCGTACATGTTCGTGGAACGCCCGATCATCCAGCGTCTTCCCAGAAAACTCGCTTTCGACACGACCAACACTATTCCAGTCTCTATACCGGCATCGCTAAAGGCGCGCAAGATCCAGCGTAAGTTCAGTGTCAGGGTAATAAATGCGCAGCTAAATGGGCCCGATATGGACACAGTCGCGTTAATGGACCTAGGGTTCTCGACGCACGCTTTCCATTCTAGCGCACGCCTTGTCTTCATGGACGCTAAAATATCGAAGGACCGGCGCTCTCTGACATTCACGACTCCACCGAATGGACGTGTCTATCCTCCTGGCCCGGCCTTCGTCTATCTCACAATTGACGATGTAACCAGCGAAGGTGTGCAGGTTATGATGGGGAGCGGGCGGGCACCACCGATTGCAGAGTAGTTTGGATCACTACCCGTGGAAAGCTTAGAAGTATCGTGTCGACATTGCGAGTGTCATAGGCAGGCGTCTGAACGTCGGGGAGGAAATTCTACTGCTCTAGCGCTTGACATAACGTGATAACTAAGCCGGAATAGATCCAAGAGCCTGTGAATCGAAGCACTTTGGCGTCTACTGCGGATCTCGTTCTCGAGCGCTTTCCGGCAAGGCTCACGGTCTCGAGAGAGTCGCTGTGGCGCAATATATAGTACTGCGGCGCAGTCTGAGTGACTCGCGTCCAGCAATCCTGCTTTCGATATAAGGTCCACCAGCGAGCAAAGGATGTGCACCCAGCGGCAAGTATGAATCCCAGCGCAGATAGCAGCACCCGGCAGCCAACGGCAACGACGGACGACTGGCCTGCAGGTCTTCCCATCCGCGATCCATGTATCAGCTTCTGGATGGCCTCGACGCGTGGGTTCGAGCATCTAACAGAGAACTCGACAGGACCGCTACCAGAGCGCGCGGACACCGTCGTTATCGGCTCCGGGCTCGCAGGGTCACTCGCGGCGTGGCATCTGTTGGAGAACGGAGCGAAGGACATCGTAATGCTCGAGGCGCGCGACGCGTGCTCGTGCGCAAGTGCGCGGAACGGAGGACACGTACGACCTGATCCATTCTATGGCTTTCCGTCGTACGCGGAGATGCACGGCGAGGAGCAGGCGAGAAAGATCATCGAGAACGAGCGCGTCGTGTTGCGCGAGGTAGAGGAGTTCGTTGAGAAGTACAGGGTGCGTCCATCGCGATCGGGAATACGATAGCGGGCGACTGAACTCCAGTTCAGGTCGATTGCGACTTCGAGGCACTGTCGACGTTCCATACCGCCCTGAACGACGCACACCTGGCCGAACTCAAGGCTGGATTCGAGCAGTACAAGAGCTCGGGAGCCGCTGTAGACCACATCAAGTTTCTCGACGGAGAGGATGCGGTCAAGGTGCGGAAGGCGGAGTTCGTTGAAACTTGTCTCTGACAGCTTCTTTCTTCTCCTTGACAGGCGACTCGTGTTCCTCTGGCCAAAGGCGCCGTCGAATATACCGCCGCCTCCGTGCATCCGGCGAAACTCTGCCAGTTTCTGATCTCGTCCAATATCAAGAACGGTCTCCAGCTCTTCACGCACGCGCCAGCACTCCGTGTTGAATCTGCCGCCGACGGTCACTGGGCCATCACCACTCCTCGCGGAACCGTCATAGCCCGGCGCGTGTTGCATGCGACCAACGCCTTTGCATCTCATCTGCTGCCTGAACTCAAAGGGTGCATCATCCCCAACAAATCGCAATGTCACGCACTCGTCCCGTCGCGCGCGTACGCGGGCTCCAACCGTCTGAAGACTACACAGGCATACGCACACTCTGAATCCCATTATTGGTACTCGATGCAGCGCAAGACCGACGGGATCATTGTCCTTGGGATCGGCCGCTTTAATCCAGAGCTCGACGAGGAAACGCGCCGCTTGATCATCGAGGAGCGCGCTCTGGACAGACGAGCCCTTCCAGGCATGACGACCGCTGCGGTTCAGGCGTTCCATGAACGTTCGTGACGACTCCTATTCCGACATTCTACTTCAGCGCTGACTCCTCATAGTACATCCTGACTTCGGTGTGGAAGAGATGTTATCCCCAGGCGAGGGCTTGCAAATGGCTTGGTCTGGGGTTATCGCATCCACGGTCGAGGGTGTGCCATTCATCGGCGAAGTACCCGGTAAGCCCGGCCAGTGGATCTGCACGGGCTGGAGTGGTCATGGTTAGTCGCGCGAGACTTCCTCAGTGCCCAAAATAACAATATTCTGTACAGGTATGTCGCGCATCTGGACTGGTGCTCCCGCCGTCGCCACGTTGATGAGCGGAGGGTCGTGGGCGGACACCGGTCTTCCCGAGTGCTTTGAGCTGACAGCCGAGCGACTCGCACGCTCACAAGGGATAGCGAAGAACATTTGAAGCGGGTAGGAATCGGCCCGGGTGCATGTTCTTGTCGTACGCATGGCCGTAACGGCCTTCCTTGCGTAGTACTTCTGTACGTCGGCCGAATGTACATTGAACACCATGACGTGCTACGAATATCGAGCACAATGTTCAGGAAATGTCCTCGACCTCGCATTACCGGTATGCGACCAAAGTAATCAAAGTGACAGATAACGCAGCATACTTGTAATAGGTACAACAATGCGTATCACACGCTTCTTCAAAAGCCTTCGAGCTTACAGTCAATCACCGCACATCGTCGCTCCGAGAGGACGACTTTAACGGCCTCAGCCATAGCCTCGTCCAGCTCAGCTTGAAGCGAGACACGCTTTCCCCATGCGTTTCCCGCAGCAGCGGCGATGCCGGAATAGTCCGTGGCGAAGGCGACGCCAAGCGCGGCGTTCTGTGCAGATGAACCATGCCCAGAGGGATGCACCCCGAGCATTGACAGCTTTGGAGACTACACTGCGTGAGCACTTGTGCGTGTGTACCACCCTGAACTCACCCTCCATCCCCCGTTGTTGAGGACGACGGTCAAGAACGGCTATGAACGCGTTTTAGAACCCTTTCAATGATCACCACAGGCGAGTCAAAGGCGCACACTTACTGCATCATAGTTCTGCGCAATCCAGAAGGCAGCGGCTGGGATGCCGAAAAGGAAGCTCCCGTCGCCGACGACGAGGACAACTAGCTCGACATCGTCCGGCTTCGCGGCGAGGCGTGCACCTATCGACGCTCCAAGACCCCATCCTAAGGAGCTCCCGCCACTCGTGATTACGCGTGCGCCGAAGCCCGACAGATGATCCCATACGAGAGGGTAGTTGCTCACTCCTTCGTTCAGTATCAACGTATGACCTGGCTGAGGGATCGCAGCCTTTAGAGCACGGATGACGGTCGGTACGCTGAGGATATTCGTGCTGGGCGCTTCGAGATGCTCTGCAGCGAGGAGAGCCTGCATTCGCCGTGTGCGCCAATTTTCCAGCGTCGCGCGACGTGCATCGGATTGGGGGAGGGCTTCGGACGGGAGCTGACTGGCATGAGAAACAAGCTGCTCCAGTGCGAGTGCACTATCTGCCCGACAAATGATCTCCGCGCCAGCATGGAAAGTCCCAACACCCTCCTTCAGCGGATCAACGTCAATATGAAAGATCCTAGCTTGCTCGGGAACACGGCTCCCTGCGAACGGGACGTCGGAGTCCAGGATGAGGATGACATCTGCCTTGTTGAACAGTTCGAGTGGGTTGGGCTGTGGTGAGGGAGGTGGACGACCGTACGTCACTCCGGCGAATGCAATGTGGTCGGGAGGCAGGACTGGGGCAGTGGGACAGGACGCGACGACCGGGACAAGCAGCAGATCGCAGAGTTCTGCAAGAAGGCTAGGTGAGGCGGGGTTGCGGCCGATGTTGGAGGTAATTATGACAGGGCATGTCGCTGAGGCGAGAGCTTCCACAATCGTTGTGGCCGCTGTAGAGGCGAATTGAGTTCATCGTAGCTCGGGTGCGAGGAGAGTTACCTGCTGCGGGGAGAGGGCATGCCTGAATGGAAGGCCAGCGATGGGCAACGATAGACTTGGCGTACGTCTGCTCATCCATCTCTTCCTCCATAATCTCCCTACGAGCCCAAAGATATACAGGGCCTTGAGGCTCACTCTGTGCGCTGGAATCTTCTGTCAGGTAAAGGGAAAGCCATGGCTCCATCGGGGACGTACAACTGCAAAGCTCGATGTACGACTCTCGAGACATTCTTGCCGCTGTGTATCTGTACAGTGTGACGCATGTATTGGCGCACGATTGCCGGCTGGTCGATCGCGTCTGCAACGAAGATCTCCATTAGGTGTCATTTGGAAGAGTAAGCGTTGGACTACATACCTTGAAGCCAGAAGATGAACTCGTTACGAGACCCGTGAATCTCTCCATCATCTGTGAACGGCGCTGCACCGGCATAAATCAAGACAGGTGCCCTGCCTCTGGCGCAGTTATGAACAGCTCCGGCGAGAGACTGCGTCCCGACGTCGACGTGTACGAGTACTGCAGCAATACGCCTCGTAGCTTGATAGTATCCTTGTGCGGCGCTGAGCGCGACGCTCTCGTGTGGGCAAGTGATGACTTTCAGCGATGGCTCGCCTGTCGACGCCAGACGTGCGAGCTCCTCGAGCATGGCGGGATGGTCTGAACCCCAGTTGCAGAATGCATGGGTGATACCAGCGTCGATGAGGGTCTTGAGGAAGACGGATGTCGTCGTGAGCATTGGTGGGAGAAGAAGAGAGCGAAGAGGCGGGAGCAGAGAATTAAGCAGGTCAGGTGCCTTTAGCACCGTTGCGTCGGCGCGGGGTGGAGTGTCGAGGTATTGCCGCCGTCGAGTCTATACCTATCTTGAGAGCCTAGGTCTCCAGGACTTGGGTTGGTTGGAAGATAGCGCGCGTCGGAGAACGCGTGAGGTCCCACCGCGTCGCTGCGGTCACGTGTGAGAGACTGGGCGCCTATGCATGGCCTCATACAAAGCATCTGTTCGGTGTGGCTGCCGTGAAGCCTGGCGCTGTTCAAGACTGGCAATGATGTTGTAGGTGGAGAACGGAGACAAAGTGTTTTTGCGCAGCCGGACACTGCCGCAAACACTTCTTGACCTCGACGGTGACCCAGGCTCGCATCGGACGGCGCCTGCGACGCGACTTACACTATGAACGACCCGTATCATGAGGTTCAGAGCGAAATCCAGTCCTCGTTGCAGGCGGCCGAGACGTTACGCGCGTCGTACGTGCGCATACGGAGTATGGCGCAGCCTGGCAGCGAAGAGCTCGAGTGGGCGCGCAGCGAGGTGCGCACGCGTGCAGACTTGACGACTCTGAAGTAATCTAACACGCGAACGTCGCCAATACAGCTCAAAGCCACCTTGGCGTCACTAGAGGCCGACTTGGAAGACTTGGACGAGAGCGTAAAGTACGTGTCGCGCAGGAACCTTGTGCTTTCAACTTGGCTCATTCTGATCCGAATTCGTGACCTGCAGGATTGTAGAAACGAGCGGCGCGAGATTATTCAAGCTCGACGAAGGCGACGTTATAGCTCGACGCGCGTATGTGAACCAAGTACGGCGGACCATTGCTGTACGCACACCGCCCTTTGACTTACCCCGCCTTGCCCCGCTAAAGTCACGCACAAGGGCAGACCATGCGCAATGAAGTTGAGGGACGGCCAGCTGTGCGTATTATCGTTTATGCGTGCGGAAGATGTCTTGACGCACTGGGCAGGGTACTGCTGCGGAGCCGAATGGGAATTCGGGCCATGAAGATGACCAGGCGGAATGGGCGCGAGAAGAGCAGGAGGTGCGTGTGCTCAATGTGAAAGTTACGGGACCAGGATGGGACTGTCTTCCATTCCCCTTTGTGCTCCCAAACCCCTTGCATCTCCCGCATTCTTTGGTGGCACCGACATGTTGCCAACATGTTCAGGCCTTCACCGTCTTGCCTGCTAGGTATTTATGCCGGCCCAGCCTGTGCAGTTCATTTGTGTCGCAGTGGGGATGTTGTTGGGCCTGTTCTGTGCAAACCGGGAGGCACTTGTCCGGTCAACCCTCTGGGGATCACGCTTCTGCACTCGCAACCCTGCCTGCAGAGCTCACACCGTACACCACGTACTCCTCCCCTACCTGCTTGTCGCACCACTTGCGAGACTTTATCTTATGTTTCCTGCGTTGAATGAGCTACTGACCGACACTTGCAGATGATGATGCATCGACAAGACGAAACACTAACTTCAATACAAGGGACACTACATACTCTGGCGCAACAGGCGGGATTGATTGGCCAGGAGGTCATGGAACACAATGAGTGTGTACTGCCTGGTGTGTGGTGGCCGACTGATAGTTGATTGGCAGGTTGTTGGATGACCTGGAATCTGGTGTGGATCGCGCCGAGAGCAAGCTGGGTAACGCCATGGCACAGATGCGGCGCTTCATCCGTGAGACTGAAGGTCTGTCGGGTGCTTGCCGTGACTTTGACGTCGCAAACGACTGACGCAATGGCGCAGAGACGAAGAGCGGGTGGTGTATTGCAATCCTAATGGTGGTACTGTGCATTTTACTGTTGCTCGTTGTCCTGTTGTAATCATCATGATCATGATCTCCCCGCGGCGGCTTGTCCGCGTGTAATTCGTACCACGGAAATGCTTACCTTAAAAGCTCGGCATTCCTCGTGCACCGCCCGTTGCTTGTCCTCCCATTTTCTCGGCGTCCGCGATTTCTCGCTCCTGCGTTTTCTACTTCTTTAAAGTTCTGTATAGGAGCGAGCTCCATTTTGCACCAGATTCCGATCGCCTACGTCACGCGCGTTTTTCTTCCGGGACCAGTTGTCCCTTGCCTCGATTCGTATTTAGCCCCAAAGACAGCGCCGCACGCACGGTGTCACCCACACTCGTTCCCTCACCATGTAAGAGCTCGTCGCATAGCCCGCCCGTGCGCTGACTGTTAGACCAGGAGCGACAACAGCACCGCGCTCGCTAGCGAGGCCAAGTCGACCAGCACGGCGTCCTTCACGACCGCGCTCGTGCTCAACATCGTCATTTTCAGCGCCGAACTCGTCGTCTTCACAGTCGTCAGACGACGGTTCAAAGAAATCTACGAGCCCCGGACGTTTATTCCCTCTGAAAAGTGCGCAACGCGATAACGGCGTGGAAACGACTGCTGATTTCCTGTTATCAGCAAGCGGATTAAACCACTCACCAACTCGCTACTGGGATGGCCCTGGGCAGTCTTCAACGCGGACTGGCGGGCCACCAAGCACCACAACGGCATGGACGCGTATTTCTTTATCAAGTGCGTCGACCGCCAGAGACTCGCGAAATTGCTCACAGCGGTGATCCAGGTTCCTTCGCATGATGGTCCGCATCTTCGTCCCCATCTGGATAATCTCCTGGATTATTCTCTTCCCCGTCACGGCCGTCAACACTAAAGTGCCAGGCAAGGAGGGCCTCGATCTCCTCACCTTCGGCAACGTCGCTCCCGACCGCCAGACGCGCTACGCCGCGCATCTGATTCTCGTCTACTTCTTCACCGCTTGGATCCTCTACAACATCAAGAAGGAGATGTCCGAATTCGTCACCGAACGCCAGATCCATCTCGTCGATCCCGAGCATTCGGCGTCGGCACAAGCGCGCACCGTGCTCGTCACCGGAGTGCCACACAAGTTCCTCACCGAACGCGCCCTCACACAGCTGTTCTCGTATCTCCCGGGAGGCGTCCAGAAGGTCTGGTTGAACCGGTGAGAGCCTACCCCGTTATTCTAGCGCGACCCTGCTGATTGAGATGGTACAGCGACTTGAAGCATCTGCCGGACTTGTACGACCGCCGGCTCAAGGCGAGCAACAAACTCGAGAGCGCAGAGACCGCGCTGCTGAGTACGGCTGCCAAGTTGCGCCGCCAGCACGAGACGGCCGTTCGCAAGGGCAAGGCGGAGAAGGAGCCGCCTTTCATGGACAGCAAGGGCGAGCTCCCGCTCGCGGACCAACTCGTGCCTGCCGACAAGCGTCCCACTCACCGCCTTAACAAGGGCCCGCTTCCCTTCGGCCTGCCGTTTACGGGCGAGAAGGTCGATACAATCGAGTGGTGTCGGCGCGAGATCGCAGAATGTAACCGCGAGCTCGAGAACGGTCGCGGACTGTTGCGCCAGGAGATATCGCGCGCAAAGACGACGCCTGGAGGCGAGGAGCGCAGCTGGAAGGACATGAAGTACCCGCCGCTGAGCTCGGCGTTTATCCTCTTCCACCAGCAGATCGCCGCGCATATGGCCGCCCAGATCCTAACGCACAACCAGCCGTGGCGCATGGCGGACAAGTTCACCGAGGTCGCGCCCGCGGACGTCATCTGGGGCAACCTTGGTCTCAACCCGTACGAAATGCGCGTGCGCAGGCTCATCAGCTACGCCGCTACGACCGGCCTTATCGTCCTTTGGGCGTTCCCTGTGACGTTTGTCGGTATCTTGACCAACATCGTCGGTTTGTGCAAGACGTACTCGTGGCTCTCGTGGTTGTGCAAGCTCCCGAACGTTGTGGTCGGCATCATTTCTGGTGTCCTTCCGCCAGTCGGTCTTGCGGTGCTCATGATGCTACTTCCTATCGTACTTCGTCTCCTCGCCCGCCTCGAAGGGATTCCGCGCCGCACTGGAATTGAGCTGAGCTTGATGACTCGGTACTTCATCTTCCAAGTCATTGTCAGTTATGCTTGTCGTCTTGTGAGAGCACTTCGAGCTAACGACTTTTACAGCACAGTTTCTTGATCATTACGCTCTCGTCTGGTATCATCAAGGCGCTTCCTGAGCTCGTCAACAACCCAACGTCCATTCCTGGCTTGCTTGCTTCCAACCTTCCTGGCGCCAGCACGTTCTTCATTACCTACGCAATTCTCCAGGGTCTTGGTGGTACGGCAGGAGGCTTCCTGCAGATCGGCCCGCTGGTCATGCACTACGTCAAGTTGTATGTGCTGAGCAGCACGCCACGCTCCGTTTACGCCGTCCACTACGACCTCCGCGACGTCGCATGGGGCCAGCTCTTCCCCAGCATCACACTTATCGTCGTTGTCTGCACTGCGTACTCGATCATTTCGCCAGTCATTAACGGTTTTGCGGTCGTGACGTTCTTCCTGTTCTACATGATGTGGAAGTATTTGTTCCTGTACCAGCTGGACCAGCCCGCGAGCGGCGACACTGGCGGCCTGTTCTTCCCCAAGGCGATCCAGCACACCTTCGTTGGTGTGTATATCCAGCAGATCTGCCTGGCTTCGCTGTTTTTCCTTGCGCGCGACGAGAAGGGCAACGCGAGCGCAGTTCCGGAGGGCGCGCTTATGATCGTCCTCGTCGCTCTGACGGTGCTCTTCCATCTTATGATCAACAACAGCTACGGCCCGCTCATCCACTCGTTGCCGCTCACCCTCGCGCATATGAGCTACGGCATGCCGAAGGCGGATAAGGACCTGCCCGAGGTCCAGATTGGCGCAGACGGCGACGAGGAGGACGAGGATCAGGAACCGATGTCGCCCGACTCGCGCAAGCATTTGCGGCAGAGCATCGCCATGAGCGACCTTGAAGGCGGCTCGAGCGCAGAGGAGCAGCGGCCGCAACCTCGGGGCCAGCAGCCTGTACGCGAGAACTACGATCAGAACCAGGGCACGCACGGCGAGGGCAAGCATAACGACGAACCGGCCGATTTCGACCATCCAGCCGCCGTCGAGCCGCAGCGTATCGTTTGGATCCCGATTGATCTGCTTGGTCTGGGCGAGCAGGAGGTGTATGCTTGTCAGCGTGCTGGCGTTCTTGCTGGCTCGGATAACGCGCTCATGGACGAGAAGGGCCACGTCGATGTCCATGGTCATCCGCCGGGCGCGACGGGCAACCTTTTCAACCAGTAGAGGGGCGATAGTGGGTGGGTTGTGTGGCATGATGCGACGAGGCTATCCTCTGGACGCTGCATGTAATGAAGACGCGACAGGGACTCGCCGACATCCGTTGGATGTGTGTGTGTGTGTGCGCGCGCGTGGAGTGTCGGCTCAGCATGTAATCTACGAATGTTTTTCTTGTCTAGCTCTGCATATTTATCGACGCTTGTAATGCACACAGAACGACTCAAGTCTGAACATTCGACGCACCACGTGCAGTCGCGTGACGTCGCAGAGGTCGGGTTCAGCCGCACCCTGGTCTTCCTCTTTCCACAACATCCCGCCGTTCTACAACGTCTGTGTCCCAATCGACTGCGGCAGACTGTCCTAGAGCGACGTCCTACTGGCACGCTGCACCCATGTCGGCCGCGCTCGCCGTCGACGACGTTCAGCAAGACGCAGAGGACGCTGCGCGTGTCGACGCCATGCTTACCCTCGCGCCGCCTCTTCAGCCACTGCAGTCTATTTCCATCGATCTTAGAAGACCACCAACCGCTTTGCAGACTCCTCATCAGCTTCGTAACGACTTGAAAGCCTTCATGGCTGCTGCTCCTCCGGCTCGCTCGACTCGACGTTCGTCGGCTAAGGTCAAGCAGCTGAACACCCGGCCGGCAACACAGCTCGGGCACACTCGCCCGCGTCTTCCGTCTCCTCTCGGCCGCCTGCCAGTCGAAATACTGCTCGAAGTCTTCGCCCACGCCTCAATCGCTAGCCTTGTCTCCCTCGCAGATACCTGCTCGTTCTTCCGCGACCTGTTGATGAACGGCCGCTCCAAACGTATCTGGCATCGCGCTCGTCAACGTGCAAAACCGACTCCTGTACCAGAGCCTCCTCCAGGATGGACTGAACATGATTTCGCGCGCCGTGTCTTCGGGTGGGCGCCGTGCGAAGTTTGTGGAGTGCAGACCGACCGCGTACCCGTGTCCTTCGAGCCTCACGCTAAGATATGCTATTCGGTGAGCATATTTTGTGTGTAGTGGATAGGTTAGACTCACAGCTTCGCAGTCGTCTTGCCGCATCGCACCTTGCGTAAGCTAGCTGATTCTACGGACGCAGCCTCTGTACATCTGACGCTCGGTCTACGCCGCAGGAAGTCGCTCATTCACGTATCCTCATTGTCAACGCTGCTTGGTTCAGCACTCCTGTGGTTGCAGCCATCGGTTCCTCGACTTGAAAGCCAAGGGTCTCGTTGTACGTCCTTCGCCAGAACTCTTCTGGTACGTCTAACGCGTCGCGTGAAGTCAAGATAACACAATACTGCATGTGTACACACGTGCGCCCGTCGACCGTACAGCAGGTGCTCGTCAGGTGGAATGCAGACAAGTCGAGACTGGGCGAGCAAAGTGCCAAGGCGGTCAGTTGCCCGCTACTCCTGGCGTTCTCACTCACACGTAAGACAGCAATGGCTTGACCGTGAATATGGCTTGATGCGCACACGCAAGGTGTGCCAAACACCTTCAGGCGAATTTGCCCGATGAAACCCTCTTAGGTCTGGAAGGCGGTGATAGCCTGGGCGGGGGGCCGTGAAATTTTCCTGCAATCAATTCGCAAGTACAATCAGATTGTGTTGAGTCGTCCATTAGTTGCGTTGTACATCGACCTCATCATCTCTCCAGAGTCCGTTGCGTCGCCAAGGAGCATGGCTGGACAAAACAAGATGTCCACAAGTCGCAGACTGTGATGAACATGTCGCGTGCCGCTCAGCTAGATGAACGTACTGTATCACGCACTGAAAGTGAGTCTCTCTGTCTCGTCATAGAGCCTGCACTTGCTGAGAGGCGACACTGCAGTTCAACAAAAATTTCTCGACATCATAGAAGACGTTGCCGCCTCCCGATTTTCCAGACTGGTCCGTTCGCAACTGCAACAAGAGAAGCGAGCGCAGAGCCAGACTGCTGAGTTGCACCGGTTCCTTCTGGAGTCGCGTCCAGGACCTCTACCTCCACTCGGTGACTTTCAACGACTTCCAAGTGTCCTTGCTCTGACGCACACTGGACAACCACTCATCGCTCTTCGGAAACGTCAGTCATCCAACGCGATCGCCCACCTCGATAGCGAGCTCCTCGCATGGTCTGAGCGCGCGCGCTATGAGTTCGCGAAGCTTCTTCCGCCAGCCAGTGACATGTACAAACCTGCGGCGCGCTGGATTCATCCCGCTGACCGCGTCGACGCACTCTTCATGTGTACGCTCTGCCAGACCACGCGCATAACGAAGTGGCGCATTACGACCTGCCGAGCCTTGACCTGTGCGGCAGCTTGTCAACACGTCTGCCCGGGGGAGGAGAAGCGCACGCTTGGCGACTTCGCGCTGACCAAGTTTGTGTGGGACGAGAAAGCTGCGCTGGCTGCGCGGAACGCGGCTCTTGCAGCTGGTGCGGCCATAGACTCTATCATGGCCGACGACCTCACGAAGCTGGGCGTCGTCTTCCGCTGCTGTGCAGAGAAGTGTGGGCTTACGATGAGCTTTGGCCGTGTTGTGAGTGTCGCATCTTTACTATTGTCAGGTCCCTGTTGATCGCTTTGCACCATTAAGGCTGGTCATTTCCTGCGCCACAGCGAGGACACAATGTCCCGGAAATTCGACTACCTGGAGACTCCGAGCCCTGGTCTCCCACCTGCTGCGCACAAGTCACTCTTCGACGCGCTCGGACGCACGATCCCGGACAAGGGCGTCATATGCAGACACTGTACCAAGCAGTGTGGAAAGTTGGAGTCTCTAGAGTCCCACATTTACTCCAAGTCAGTCGAGTGCACGTCAATGGGCTCTGTCAACACACGGGACTGACCAAACTATGCAGGCATGGTGTTGCGCGGGCCTTCCTGGGAGACGAAGACTTCACGACGCCGCTCACCAGTACTCGTGGGATTATCTGTCCTGCCTGTGGCGGTATTCATGACTGAGCTTCTACCGTTCCATTGCTTGTTCGAATTGCACTGTATCCTTCTTATGTAGCTGTGGCTTGCAGGCGCCTCTGGTGTATAATATATCTCCCGTGTAGTTCCGGAAGCCGTCTTGCCCTTTTACCACCGCCATGTCCGACCAGAAACGGGGCAGCGTATGCATAATCGGCGCCGGAGCTGGTGGACTCGCTACGCTCAAGGTACTCCTGGAGCGACCTGATCTTTGGGATCCTTGTGTATTCGAGGAGCGCGACGATGTGGGAGGGATCTGGTGAGCAGTCCAACCTGGCTGCCATGAATCAGCATCTTATGAGCGCCGTCGACTATGCCTATGCTATCTCCTCGTGCTGCTGTGGAACTATGCAGGCTTCCAGCTCCTGTGCTTACGAAGCCAGACGATCTCGCGTCGCCGCCAAAGTCTCCGCTTTATGACTCGCTCACGACTAATCTACCGCATCCTGTCATGTGCTATGGCTCGTTCCCGCTCTTTCCGCCAGAGACACCTCTGTTCCCCCCTGCTCGAGCCGTGCTAGAGTATCTACGAGCATTCGTAGACCGCTTTACTCTTCGGCCT
Source organism: Exidia glandulosa HHB12029 (assembly GCA_001632375.1). NCBI lineage: Eukaryota > Fungi > Basidiomycota > Agaricomycetes > Auriculariales > Exidiaceae > Exidia > Exidia glandulosa. Next base: position 96,271 of record KV426004.1, read on the forward strand.
CACATCCGATGCAATGCTCGGGTCGTGTCGGTCGAGCCCTTGGGCGGCCCATCCGAGGGTCCATGGAAGGTGACCCTGTCGACAGGAGAGTCGCGTGAATTTGACTGCGTTGTTGCTGCTACTGGGCGCTATCGCACACCGTATGTCCCTCAGCTTCTGCTCGACGGCTTGCAAGCTCGCTTACGGGCGGGGACCGCCATGCATGCTGCGTGGTATCGCAACCCAGAACCCTACGAAGGGAAGCGCGTCCTTGTCGTTGGTGGAGGACCAAGCGGCAGCGACGCCTGCGCAGCTTGCGCCGAAGTCTGTGAGCGCGTGTGGTGGGCTGCTGCTGCATTTGCAACGAAGGTGCAGCCTGGCTCTCTGCCCAACAACGTGCTACTTCGAGGGAGAATCGCATCTCTGCACGATCAACCGGACGGCGCGCTAGTTGTGCGCTGGGCAGACGATACCGAGGAAGTAATCGATGTGGACGTCGTCATTCTCGCGACAGGTTACGAGCTCACGTACCGCTTCCTTGGTCCGGGCTTCCTCTCCTGCACACCAACAGCCGATCCTGCATTTCCCTTTGAACCCGACGCGCCGATAGCGCATCTATATAACTCGCCGCAGGCCATCATGCCACTGGCCAAGCACGTGTTCCCTCTATCGACGTGTCCGGATCCGACCTTCGCATTCGTAGGCTTAACATGGAAGCTCGCCCCGCTGCCCATTGTCGAAGCACAGGCCCGAGCAGCAGCTAAGGTATTCGAGCGCTCGCTCGCCCGCAAGCATGGGAGTCAGCTTCCGCCTGCGCTGGACGTCGAAGAGGAACGCACAGCCCTCTTAGCACGGCACAAGGCACTCGCTGTAGAGGGCGCGACATACGCCGAGCGCATGTGGCACGCTATTCCCGAGGAGGAACAGTTCCAGTACCGTCGCGAACTTCTGCGCTTTGCGAACGGTCGCGTTACGGACGACGAGGAGCGAGAGATGCAGTGGTTTGAGAAGGCTTATGCTGATAAGGTCGTCCTGCGCCAGCGTTGGCGTGAAATTGAGAAGCGAGCCGAGGATAAACGCTGGGTGCAAGGCATCGGCTATGGTGAGAGGGAGGCTGCTTTGCGTTCATGGGTAGAGTTGATGGCTCGAATCGTTGAGGCCCCGGCGCAGGTAAGTAGTAATCAGTCTGACCTTAACGCCGTTACACCTTGATATTTGGGTTGGATACGGTACACTGTAGATTCTGACTTCTCCGCTATGTAGAGTAACATGCGCTGATGAGTGGCAGGCCTGAGGACGTCTTTCTGAATCTCAGCAGATTCCGACGCCGCATCCCCGAAGCGGACGAAATTACCAGAGTTTGTTTATTTTCGCTTGCTCCCTCCACCACATTCGCCCCTTCTCATTTTTCGCGACGAGCCAGCCATGGTGCACCATCCGTTAGACGACAAGGAGGATCTGTCGTTTTATGTCGATCGGATGGTGCACGCAAAAGACCCGGACCAGCATGAAGCACTTATTACTGCAATTGAAGTTCGTCCCACACCTTCTGGTTGCTTACTTCAAGCTGCTGAGCATGCTGTCAACAGCAATGCGGGACGCTGGCGCGCAGCGTGTACAAAGCAGACGTCGTACTCGTCGACCCGACTGTCACCGACCTTACGACGCTCATCGACGTCAATGCGACCCTCGTCTCGTACCGTTACGTGGAGAACTCGATGTTCTTTGGGAAACGACTGCCGTTTGGGAACTTCGTCGTGGAACTGTGCGTGCACATCGCGGTTGGCCAGGAAGTTGTCCTCATCTTCGCGATCCCAGGCCGTCGACTGGTTCGAATGCTCGTGATCGCCATTTGAAAGCAGGAGGGGTACCGACGCGCGCATTGTGGAGGAGCGAGCCCGCAGCAGAGGTCCGTACTCTCCGTACAGGTGGTGGTCCTTCGTGCTCATGCTCGGATGCCTCAGAAGAATCCTGAACCCGCTGGCCACGCGCGTGAGCCATCCGACTCCCCCGAACCCCCTCAAATCGCTCGACGTGACACATTGAGAACCCCACCCGCGTCTACCGGACGCAGGAATGTTGTTGTAGTGGAGATGGTACGCAGCGCGCACCCTCCTGTTCTTGACAAGTGCACTCAGTATGACTACCTGTCGTAGCCTCCCACTGGCAGCGCGTCTTCTAAACATCGATCGACAAGCGGGTCCGCAAGTCGCGCGTCGGCTACCTCGCCGTCTCGCGCCAAGGCGTCCAACAAGACCACCTCAAAGAACAGTACTCCCAGTACGTCGTCAAAAGCGACTAATAGCGCGACGAAAAGGAAAGCCTCGCGCCTGGATTCCGATGCGCTGGAGCCTCCGATGCCATCCTTCCGTGTCCGCCAGAACGACAAGGTCAACCTCCGGTCGGATCCGTACTTCGCTTGGTGCGTCAAGTACACGAAGTGGGTGACGATCGTCCGGCCGGAGACGAATTTGAGCGAGATATCGGACCACATCTTCCGTATCGTGCGTGGCAGTCTTCTTTCAGTTCTCTCTGTCCCTCTTTCGAGTGTCCCGAGTCGTTCATCCTCTCGTAGATCCCCGGTCAGTTTCGCACGACCCTATACAATATTGCGACCTACGACAAGTACGAAGCCGAGCGGGAGGCCTTGGACACCGCACAGGAGGCTGGGCGCGAGATCTCGGAGGAGCACAACGTTCACAGCTGGAGCATCACCAAGTTGGACGCCGTCATCGTTAAGATGGCGCGTCTTGTGCTCTCGAGCGACAACCCGGCAGAGGTATGGCTGCAAACACTCTCATTCACGTTCGCGGCTGTCAATTGACGTGTATATCGTAGAGCTCAAGTAGCTCGGTAGCCAAAGCTCCGAAGCCTCCCGCGTCACACCTGCTTCATGACGGGGACGGCGCCGTCAAGTCGAAGCTCGCAAAACGGTGGATGCAAGACTACTTCCGGTGGAACCTCACGCGGGTCCCCAGGCTAAACATTAAGCAACTTTCGAAGGCCATATCTGCCCAGGTCTGTTCATCATCATACCACCGCCTCTCTCCGAATACTGACGTGATGCGAAGACCGGCGGCGCTCTCGCGGGCAACGTGTTCCGGAAATACAGAGAGAACAACATGGAGATTTTCCGGGCGATCGAGGCGCAGGTCGAACGAGAGACGGGCTTGCAGGTCGCCCATATCCACGGCGGAAACAATGGACGAAAACGCGTACGTTCGAATGCGAAACGTCGATCGCTTCAGGACTTGGTCGGCAGCGAGTCGGACAGCAGTACCAGCGAGAGCGAGAGCGATGAGGAGGAAGAGAGACCGCGTGTGAAGAGGTTGAGACTCGAATCACCCGTCTGACATCGTTGTCCAAATGTCTAGTTGTCACAGCCGTTCTGGATGTTGTAGCTGTCGTGTTCACCCTATCAACTGCCTTTGGTGCTCTCCAGCTGTGATACATGTGGTGTCCCATTCAAAATATAGGAGCCAAAGGATCACGCAATACCGATGCCACTCGCAAGACGTGGAACGCCACTTGCACAAAGTTCAGACTATCGCCGAATCAGTACGTACGGCGCTCGTAATGCTTGCGATCGCAAATTCGTCATTCCTTTCGGAGATAGCTCTGCGGAGATCCGATTCGGCGCCGGCCTGTTTGTTTTGTGGTCGGTTGGCCGCTCGGAAGCCCACACTCTGACTTTTCTCCACCAATCTGCCATGGTGCACCATCCGTTGGACGACAAAAAGACCTTGTCGTTCTACGTGCATCGAAAGGTGTATCTCGAGGATGAGAAGGCATATGCGAAGCTCGTCGCGAGCATTAAGGTGCGCCCGAGCGCGTGAACCAACTCGGCGTCCCGATCACTGACTCGATGACTGCGTGTTTTTCGCCTATCTGCTTTAGGAACGCGGTATACTAGCGGGCAGCATGCACGAGGCGGACGTCGTGCTCGTCGACCCGAACATGACCGATCACGATCTGAATGCGCTGGTCGAAGTCGAGGACAAACTCGTCTCGTACGAGTATGCGGAGATATCTATCTTTATCGACAAAAGATTATCCATTGGCGACTTCGTAGTGACACGGTGCGAGCATTGCAGAATCGAATGATCGTAGTTGCTGAACGGGACTTCGGAGTAGGTCAGCACGAGCACCGAGCCATCGTTAATCGTCAAGCAGGAGGCTCTCGGCGCGCATTGTGGAGAGATGATGCATCGGTAAGTATTCACGCTCGCAATACCCGATGTAGTATATTGAAGTTGCCTCAGCAAGCGCGCGAATCCGACCCGACGCCGCCGCCCGCGCCTGTGCCTTCAAAGCGTAAAACATTACATACTAGTACTGTGGAGATTGTACGAGACCTTCAGCAGCTCGCCCGATCGCACCTCAGCTTACCCGTTTACTGTAGCCGTCGAGACAACTCAGGCAACGACCCGTAGCATCGACCAGTCGAGTACCGCCCGTTAAGCCGGCACGTGCACCTGTTGTCCCCTCGCCGCCCGTCGTCTCTCCCATGCGGACGCAGGCGGGCAGCAGGGGTCTCCTATTCCCCAAACCGCTGCGGACACCGATATCAACACCTAGCCGCAGTGCTGCTCCAAAGCTCGCCACCCCCACTCCAACCGACTCAAAGCTGGAACCTCCGATGCCGGAGTTCCGCGTCGCACCCGCCGAAGAGGTCGATATCAGGTCGAAGCAAGTTTGGCCATGGATCCTGAAGTACGTCCAATGGGTGTCGACGGTCCTGCCGACCGCAACCATGTCTGAGATTTCCCAACAAATCCTCTGCGTCGTACGTTTCATCGTCCAAGTTCATCGCTCATTTGACACAGTTATTTATGCGTCCCTCGTCCGTCCCCTTTTCACACAGGTTCCTGACGCGCGCAACACGCTCGAATCCGTCTGCAAGGACCACAAAATGGAGAAGAAAGCCGTAGAAAAGGCGCGTGAGGCGGGCCGCGAGATATGCATGGCGAACCAGCATGACGCTTCGGAGCACCGTGACGACCTCGCGAAGTGGAACAAGACGACCGTGTACAACGTCAACCTAGAGATGAAGCGCCACGTTTGCAGAGTCTCTGATTCCGACTTCGAAGTCGTCGAGGACACGCCACTGCGATCCGTCGTCGTGGGCGGCGCTCGGTCCGCGTCACCAACCATGCCACTCCCTCCTCCCCCCTCGCGTCTCCTACGAGACTTCGGCCCCAGCCGGCTTGTGCCGACTGATGAGACGAGGAACTGGATGCAGGAGTGCTATCGGTGGAATCTTCCGCGCGAGAACCGGTTTCGCTTGGAGGAACTGAGCCAGGAAATATCAAACGCGGTTCGTCCCCACTCATATGGCACCCTGGGAAAGAAGTTCGCAGTACTGACACACCTGCTGAAGACCAATGGCGTAGTGAAGCCACACTCGTTCAGGAATTACAGGAAGGTGCATCCCGACCTGTTCAAGCGGATCGAAGCGGAGGTCGGGAAGGAGATAGGGCGGAACGTCACTCACGTTGGAGGTTGGCCGAAGCCCTCGCAAAGAAGGGGGAGTAGGGGGAGAGCGATGAAGACGAGGACGCAGAGGAAGAAGAGGCAGAGGGCGAAGAAGCAGATGCAGACGCAGAGGAAGAAGAGGAGGGGGAAGGAGAGCAAGAGGACTCGGAGTGGGAAGAACGCGAACCACGTTCCAAGCGGCGTAGAGTCGGGAAATGATGCTGTAGTTGAATCGTTGTGTCCACCGTGACCTCCCTGTCTTGGATCGCTTTCTTGCATCTTGCTTCTTGGAAACCACTTGGTACCGCGGATGTAATGTTGCACAAGCGCCGTGAAGTCTGCCCTTCGCAGCTCGAAGTCACCAGTTCGCCCAACACTGAACGACCAACCAAGCATCGGGTCCGGGTCCACATGCGCCCGCGCGCACGCAACACGAGACACAGAAATCGAAGACACGTCAAGGTGCCAACGCCCCTCGCAGCGGGCGGATCCTGCCGCTCACCCCAAGTCGGGCAATTGCAAGGGAAACAAGTCGGGCAAAGGTAAGGGGACCAGGCACTGGCACTCTGGCAGGAAAAGCTCGTGTTGTGTTGAGACGGGTGCGAGCGACGCGGAATATGTAAGACAGCGCAGATAGAGCGACGAGTGACTAAGTGGTACACAGATACAAAGCGTTTGGGGGACAGGACGATGGATGCGAGAGCGATGTGCGTCGTGGGCGTCGTTAGATGGGAAAGGAAGGGGTGGTGGTCATGATGCAAGCGGGTGGGGAGTGCGAGTGTTATGTTTTTACACGCGAAAGCAGGAGAAGACCCGTGGCGAGAACTTGGCAGGGGTATCCCAGTGAGAAAGACACTATGAACCAGATAAAAACAGTCAAGGCTACTTGAGGAGGAAGATCATGAGCGCGACAAAGCCGAGCAGGCTAAGCAGCCGACCGAGCTGGTGCGTGATGATGCCGTGCTTGACGAGCGGGTGCGCGCGCGGGTACAGCAGCGCGAGGACGTCCTCCGCGTCGTCGGGGTGGACCATTGCCGGCGTGGCGAAGCCGCTCGGCACAGGCGTCGAGAGGGACGAGGCGGTGAGCGAGGGGGGCTCCGCGGTGCTATCGCTCTCCGTTCCGCCGGCGGGGATCGCCTCCATCGACGGGGTGCGGCTTGCGAACGGACGACGCCGCCGCGCACCGAACTGCGGTGCCGCTAGCATTTGCTGTTGCTGTTGCTGTGACTGGGCGCCGCGACCGAATATGGGGACGACGTCGCGTTCTGGCGAGCAAAGGGTCTTGCACACCGGGCAGCGCGGGTCTGCAGGCTTCGAACGGAACCACTGCAGAGGGGTGTGAGCTTGGCAGCGGAAGGATCGAGTGAAGTTAGGTACCATGCGGAGGTCCCTTTCGCAGAAGAGATGGCCGCAGCGTGTGACGCATGGGTCGCTGGCCGGTTCGAGACTGCACAATGCACCATCAGCGAGCTGGCACTTGCCGGTGGCCGCGACGCGACGCGTACCAGATGCCGCAGTCCCAGTCGACCTCAATCCCAAACCGTCTAGGCGAGCGGTCACGGCTGGTGCGCTGGTGGAGGTGGGTGCTGGGCACGGTGCGACGCGGGAGCCTGAAACCGAGCGAGGACCAGCGCTGCTCCTCGTCGTCGGCAACCTTCTCGACGCCCAGATTGAGCGGCACGCTGTCCTCGTCGAGCTGGAGCTCGCCCGTGCGCCACTTCATCGGCATCGACGGCGTCGTGTAGTACACTGGCTGCGTGGCCGACGCGGGCAGTCCGGGCGTCGAGCTGCGGCTGAGGGACGCCATGACCGTCGGCGTGCGGTGGCCCGAGCTCTCGAGACTGGCGAGCGCGGCGGCGAGCGTGTCGGGTGTCATGGTGAGAAGGAAGAAGGAAGGAAGGCAAGTGACGGTGAAACAAAGAGGGCATGGGACCAAAGAACACGTGAATACTTCCTGATTGACACTTCGCTAAACTCCGCTGCTTACTTTCGGTCTAGTCCACAGTCGAGAGCTTAAAGCCTTTCTCTCATCAGGTCTAGCCACTCTCAGATCGCCACTTGCAATCATCGTGCAGGTCGCGGCGCTCGACGAGGAGCCGGCACAATTCCCTTTGCGTACAGACGCTCCCGAGTTCCCCACAACCACCCCGCAGACCTGTGCCCTCAACGCGTCATCTGCTCGCCGACATCAACGAACCTCCTCTTTGGACGCCGCCGCGGTCTCCTTGCTTGACTGGAATTTGCCCTCTCTTCTCGCACCCAGTCACCTGCACTGACAGCACGCCCTGCCTGACGTGTACATCTCCATCCCGCTCTGCTCTCCCATTGGAGGGCAAGTGCCGCGGAGCGCTCTCCAACTCAGTACATTGCAAACACACCGCGCATGGCTCAGGGTCCGCGCCATCCGATTCCTAACCTCCGCGCCTCTCAAAGGCGACGCTGTATCGGGGAAAGAAGGGAATCATCCGCATACTTGCCTGTTGTGGTTGATGCAGTCATTGTGCATTTATGTACAGCGCGGGTGAGTGACGTCTCAGTTTGTGGCGTCCTCGAGAATACAATGACGACGTAGATCGCCTCAGTCACCGATCCGGATTCAGTGCGTCTCAACCTCCGGTCCCTGGTCGACATAGCGTACTACAAAATCCTCGTTACTTCAACTTATTGCGGCTAGATGGTCATACGGCACAGAACAAATTCAACACCACTATATACAACGAACCAAGGTGATCTACACGGGTGAACGCATTCGGTCACGGTGCAGCCTCTTGACACGCGTGGGTTCCTCAGACTCCGAGTCGCTCCCGATCAACTCCTCAAGCGACCGACGCCTCACATTAGTCCGAGTCGACGATGCATTGCGCCGTCCCGTCACGTGCGCGACGTCCAACCCCGTCTCCCGCTGGACCTGCGCCTCGATCTTTCGAAAGAGCGACTTATTGGCCGTGCGGTACTTGTGGAACGACGTGGCCGGGATCACACCGTAGGTCTTTTCAGTAATCAGTAGTGAAAGAGAGGGAGCCGGACTGTACTGTACCTTGGTGGATATCTCATACGAGAGCTGGAGGAGGGAGAGGCGAGGGTCGCGTGTGAGGTTCCAGCGGAAGTAGTCTTGCATCCATCGTTCCGCTTCTTTTGACTTGCCTCGGTTGAGGAGACGGGACGGGGGAGGACGCGGGGGGCTGCCAGTGGTTGGCAGCTGTAGGGTGGAGAGAGACACGTCAGCTTTCCCGTGTAACGCTGGAGAATGGATATTACTCACCTCCGAGTCCGAGTCGCCGCCATCCTCGTCAGTCTGAGGCCCCGCCAGTACTTGACGAGCCATCTTAGTTATCACGGCGTCCACTTTCGCAAAGCTCCATTTCTGCACGTTGTGCTCCTCCGCGATCTCGCGTCCTTCCTCCTGCGCTTTCTCCAGCGCCTCCCGCTCGGCTTCGTACTTGTCGTTCATTGCGATATTGTATAGTGTCGTGCGGAACAGGCTGGGGATCTATGCAAGTGTAAGTACTAGTTGACGCTTCCAATTGATCATGAAGAGCGGTAGGTAGTACGCACGATGCGAAAGACGTGGTCCGAGATCTGGCAGAGGTTCGTCTCCGGCCTGACGATCGTCGCCCATCTCGTGTACTTGACGCACCACGGGAAGAATGGATCAGAACGTAGGTTGATCTTGACGTCGTCGACGCGGAAGGGAGGCATCGGAGGTTCCAAGACGTTTGCATCTGCCATGTCCGAGTCACGGTCGAATGACTCCTGCTCTTCGCCAGCCTTCGACTTCCCGATGTTATTCATAACATTCTTGCTAGGCGGCGAGGGGGGCATACTGACATGTACAGCCAGAATGCGACTTTCCGAGCTATTCACAGATCGCTGTCTGAGAGGCTGGAGCAAATTAAACCCTTTAGCGTCAGCACCCATTTCGACGAGGGGTAAAGAAAGCTCCGCACCATCTCGCCTGCAACATTGTTGCGGCGCTTAATGAATAAAGGCGGTGTCCGCAAATATGAAGGGTTGCGTGTGTCGGCGAGTTCGTGGTCGTACTCAGATCCTCGGACTTTGAGCTCCTGCAATACAGTATGTTCAGAGCTGTGTCCTAGCGTTTATAAGGAGCATTGACGTTTACCGTTGAGGTATCACTTCGCCACAGCGTGCGTGGTGGGGTCTCTTCGTTCTTCAGAGCAGACGTCGGCCTGCGATCAGGCGTCAGGTATACTCGTCAGTAACGACGTGCTGCACAACCTGCACGCACAATTCAACGACAAAGTTTCCGAACGGCAGCCTCTTGCCAAAGAACATGCAGTTTTCGACGTAGCGGTACGAGACGAGCGTGCCCGGTACGTCGACCAGCGTCGTCAGATCTGTGACCGTTGGATCCACGAGCACGACGTCCGCTTTGTGCACGCTGCGCGCTAGTGTACCACATTGCTACAGATAGCGTGTTAGCCATAAGTAAGCGAGCGACCTGACGCCGTGGGACGAACTTCGATAGAGGTGACAAGTGCTTCATGATCGTCTGGGTTGTTCGAGTGTACCATGCGATCGACATAGAACGAAAGCGCTTCCTGATCGTCTAGAGGATGGTGCACCATAGCGAGTGCGGGGTGGTAGGAGGACAGAAGGGTTCCAACATCAGATTTAAATACTGCGCTGGTCCACTTCGATTCGATGCTCTGGAATCCCGCGAGTCACGCGCATGCGGCTGCCGGACGAAAGTCCCCATAGCGCCTCAGAACATTCCTGTTCACCGCGGCTAGGTAGGGTAGAGCATCCAGAAGGAATGCACGAGTCACCCGCCGACTTTGAGTACTTTGAGTTGCCGCGGTATGCGCCCAGTCTCTATTCTGGAACACGCGTATATATGAGAACGAGTGCCTCGACGGCGAGCGGCGATGTAGACCAGGCCGACCTCTTGCCAAATGGGAGGTGGTCAAGCCGCGAGTCGGCGAAGTCCGTTATTCCGTGGAAGATATCGTGACGCTTCAAGACGACTTGTACTATAAGACTATACTAGTACGGAATGTGTAGAGTTCCAAGATAACGGGAAGAGGTGTGAATTATGTGATTACTAGTACAGTACAGCCTGACTCTGAAGAAGTCTTCTGGAAGCCCAAGGTAAAGGAGGCGGACGAAATCTGAAGCCCAAAGACATACAGAGGAAGAAAAGGGGGTTTAGGCAATATTTGAATGGCATGAGTTGACGCAACAGGAGGCGAACGTACGCGGTAGCCCTGCAATTGCGGGAAAGGTGCAACATCACATCCGATCCGCGGTGCCAAGCAGCAAGAAAGCGAACCAAGACAGGAAATTTGACAGTGACACCAGAGCAAATGGAGTACGTACACTGTACAGTGTGGCAAAGGAGAGACAACTATCACTACAGACTACAGCGGTATTGGGCATTACGGATACGCTCAGACGGGTGATTGCATCCTGCGCACCCTCTTAATACGCGAGAGCTTGCCCCCAAATTCTTCGTTCTCGTTCTCGCTCTCGCTCCCAATCAACTCCTCAAGCGACCGACGTCTTGGCACATTCCCATCCTCATTCGTCGCGTTGCGTCGCCCGGTTACATGCGCAACGTCCATCCCCGTCTCCCGTTCCACTTGCTCCTCGATCTTCTTGAACAGTTTCATATTCGCGTCCCGGTACGTCTTGAACGTGCTCCTCGAAATGCGGCCTCCGGTCTGTCCAAAAAAACAGGTTTTAGTGGGTGAACGAAGAGCCGCAGTGAGACAGAAAACCTTTTCGGATATCTTGTAGGAGAGAGGTAAGATCGAAAGCCGAGGTTGTTGTGTGAGGTTCCAGCGGAAGTAGTCCTCCATCCATTGTTTCGCCTCGTTCGACTTGCCTCTTTTGAGGAGGTAGAATGGGGGAGGCGGAGGGGGCCTATTTCTAGTAGTCGACGTCGGCCTTCGAGTCATGACTCGATTCTGTAGTGAAGAGTTGAGCCTCAGGACAAGCCGGCAGGTATGTCATTACCTTCTGCAGAGCAACTTCGTCTTTCCCATCCCCATCTTCGAACGCGGACGCGGACCGAGAGTGTACTTGACGCGCCATCTTCGCTATCACTGCATCCATTTTCGGAACGCTCCATCCCTGCACGCTACGCTCCTCCGCGATCTCACGTCCTTCCTCCTGCGCTTTCTCCAGCGCCTCTCGCTCAGCCTCGTACTTGTCGTATACAGCAATATTGTAGAGTGTCGTACGGAACAGGCCGGGGATCTACGAGAAATATCAGTGTACCGCTCATGCAAGTACATGAGCACGCACGATGCGGAAGACGTGGTCCGAGATCTCGTTAAGGGTCGTCTGCGGACGCACAATCGTCGCCCACCTCGTGTACTTGACGCACCACGAGAAGTATGGATCGGAACGTAGGTTGATCCTGGTTTCGTTATCCTGGGCGACGCGGAAGGCAGGCATGGGAGGTTTCAGGACGTCCGATTCTGCGTCGTTACTCATGCCAGTGTCGGACGTCCTCAGGCGCGAGGGCAACACACTAGCCTCCAGCGTACGATTCTCCGACCCAGCCACGGACCGCTACAGAGGGCATTTTTAATAACCAGCGCGACGCCGTGACGTGGTGGACGTTCCGCACCATATCGACCACGACATCGTGGCGGCGCCCAATGGATCGGGAAGGTGTCTGCAAAGACGCCCATCGAGCTGTGTAACTTGAAGAGTCGGGTGGCATGTGATCGTCCTGCCGTACAGCATGTTCAATAATATGTCGTAGAGTTTACGAAGAGCACTGACGTTTACCACTGGAGCAGCATCTCGCCATAGCGCGCGCGATGGAAACTCTTCGCTCTTCAGGCGGCGGCCGTGAGCATCATGAGTCAAGCTAGATGTCGACGTCGGCCTGCGATCAGCGTCATGACATTGTCAGAAAAGACGAAAATCCGCTGCTGTACGACCTGCACGCACAGTTCGACGACATAGTTGCCGAACGGCAGCCTCTTTCCAAAGAACATACAGTTCTCGACGTAGCGGTACGAGACGAGGGTACCCGGTACGTCGACCAACGTCGTCAGATCTGTGACCGTTGGATCGACGAGCACGACGTCCGCTTTGTGCACGCTGCGCGCCAGTATACCGCATTGCTACAGATAGCGGGTTAGCCATAAGTAAGCGAGCGGCCTGATGCGCTGGGACGAACTTCGATGGAGGTGACAAGTGCTTCATGATCGTCTGGGTTGTTCGCATGCACCATGCGATCGACATAGAACGAAAGCGCTTCCTTATCGTCAAGAGGATGGTGCACCATAGCAATTCCGTCGAGCGCGGGGCCGTACGAGGACAGACCGGTTCCAACTTCAGATTTAAATATTGCGCTGGTCCACTTCGATTCGACGCTCAGGCTCTAGAATATTAATCCCACGAGTCATCCCACGAGTCATGCATGCGGCTGCCGGACGAAAGTCCTCGTCGCATAGCACCTCCGAATATTCCTGTTCGCCGCGGCTACTTGGAAGATAGCTAGGGTAGAGCATCCAGAAGGAATGCACGAGTCACCCGCAGACTTTGGGTACTTTGAGTTGCCGCGACGCGAACATGAATATTGACAGTTAGGTCGCCCAGTAGATCTCCAATCTGGCACACGTGTCTATAGAGAACGAGTGGCTCGACGGCGAGTGGCGATGTAGACCAGGCCGACATCTTGCCGAAGGGGAGGTGGTCAAGTCAGGTCAAGTCGCGAGTCGGCGAAGTCCGTTGCGTTCCCTGGAAGGTATTCTGACGCTTCAAGGCGACTTGTACTATGGGACTATACTAGTACGGAATGTGTAGAATTCCAAGATAACGGGAAGGGGTTTGAAGTACGTAGTTACTAGTACAGTACAGCCTGACTCAAAAGTCTTCTGGAAGCCCAAGGTAAAGGAGGCGGACGAAATCTGAAGCCCAAAGATATACAGACGAAGAACAAGGGGTATAGACAATGTTTGAATGGTATGATTCGACGCAACAGGAGGCGAACGTACGCTCGAGCCCAAAGATACAGACAAAAGAAAAGGGGTTCGTAACACATAAGAAGTCCATAAACCTAGCTCACTCGGGAGAAAGAGATCGTGGCGGGATGCTGGCCGGGTGTTTGCTTTGAATAGAGGCGGTCGGTGCTATCTGTGAAGTGGCGAGGCGTGCTGAGGGGACCTCCCGTTGCTACAGCGCGCCGCGCTCGCGCCATAGTAACGGGGCAGTAGTTGCGGCCATAGTATCGCGCGTCGGGCGGCGCGTAGGACAATGATAAGTGGCGAGAGGTTCAGAACCAGGTACTGAGAGGTTGGGTCATATCCTGCAATGCGGTTGAGTATAGATGCATGCAAGTACCGGTGGGATACATACAAGGCAGGGATTGCTGCTTGATAACTGGGACCAGAAGTCAGCGAAGGACGACCGCAGAAGGGAGAGGACATACGGAGGGTACTGTATGCTGAGGCGGACCGATCGTCTTCGTGGGCCGTGCAAGTACCTTGTTAATGCCGTTTCTACGAAGGGTCAGCATGCACAGAGTACAGGGCGTTACCAAGTCCACACACCCGGACATCTCGAAGGCGGCACGGATAGACATATGCGGGCTTTTTGCTGTAGGACAGTCAGTTGAAGCGTCACGTCAACATAATGACGACAAAGCGTACCGAGGAAGTGCGTAAAGAACTTCAAGAAAGAGGCTTTGCAACGCTCCCATGCAATAAGCTCGTCTCTGGCAGCTGAAAAGCAGACCTATACAAGAACATGTGAGCATATCATGTGGCGTGGTCTTGGAGTGAACATACGGCTAGGGGGTAAAGATTCTTGAATACCGAAGTCCGAGTGCCGATCGCATCGACCAGGGGCACAACAACTGAGAGAAGCGGAGGAAACATGTGACGAGGTTGGAGCGTTCCATTGCGAAGGTCCCAGTTGTTCCTGTAATCTATGCATACATATCAGCGTCACGAAAGCCAGACTTCACTGCAAGTGCTTACCGAGGATTGTACCGCTGTGGCAGGAGTCGAAGAAGGTCTGATAGATAAGTGATCAGCTAGACGACACTGTGAAGGGGGCGGCATCGACGCGACGCACGAAGAGTGTGGCACCAGGTGGAAGACGCCTGTAGAGCACCGAGTTGAGAGTCTGCGAAATAATCAGTTTAAAAGTCGGTGACAGAATGTAAGGCGAACGAGTTGCGCACGTTGTCGATGATATACCCGCTCGAAGCAGAATCGAGTGGGACGATATCTGGGGTGGGGGATTAGGATGCGTGTCATATCAACGCGATGTACGCACACTCTGCAAACTTGTCCTCTTCGAGAGGGTCGGAAGTCGGAATCTGGTAACCGTGGCCGCTGTCTAGTGAGTGCATAAGTGCCTCGATCACGTGATGTTGCCATCGGTACGCACAGAAGAAGACGACTTTATCGCCGGAGCGTACGAACTTGGTCAAGTTATGGAGTTCCCGGAGCTGGAGAAGATTGAGTATTTCGGTAAGAGAGGGTACGCTGAGAACGCACAATATTGGCACGCGTTGGGCGAGTATGCTTGGGTTCATCCTCAGCGTCGAGCATCATGCAGATCCGGAAGCCATAGTCTAAGATGCATTGACAGAAAGGTGAGCACAGCACGAAGGCGATGAATACCAAACGCACTCTTCAAAACGTCGTAGAGTCTACGCATGTCTCGGTGAGGTAGGCGGAGCGCAGGCCAGGTCGGCTTTGGCTCGCCGCGAAGCACGCCATATTGAAGTCCAACCTGCGTGTTCATGAGACATGAGGGCGAAGTTTGCGAGTGAGGACGAGCGGCATACCAAGAGGGCGAACTTCCGGGGGCCGCGATGACATTGTAGTGAACGGGGGATTTCGTAGGTGGGGAGAGATGATTTTCGTTGAGGTCGACGCTTTTGCAGAGTCCCGCGCGGTTTGGGACCCGGGAAGATAGGGGCGGCGCCAAGGGTGAGCGTCGAGGACGACGACGCGATGGAGAGCCCTATAACAGTCCAGGGCGCACGACGTGCAGGCAGCGTCACTGTTGCCCCCGTGACAGAGGGTAAGTCGTGCGTCGCGAACATGGTGAGTCAATTGTGGCGGGTCGGCAAGCAAGAGAGGAGGGATTGATGCGGGACCTTCACTTAAAAGTCGTCCGGGACGGCAGGCGGTGGATGACTCGAAAACGGCAGCGAGGTATGGCGCAGGAACCCGCGGGAACGTCGTCCACTGCGCATCGCCGACCGGCGCAGCAGCCACCGACATTGACGTACACGCGGTAGCGGCGAGCACGCTTCTGAAGGACGACCGCGGCTGCCGCGAAACCTCAGCGAAAAGCACGCACGGGGCACTCAGGCACAGGCGATAACCCTTGGAACGAGTTAGCCCGGTGCCCAGTCTTGATGTTGTATGACGATACTTACGTCGTTCGTCCTTTGGCCACGGGCAAGTCGACGTCCTTTGGTCCGAGTGACAACCAACTGGACCGACTGGAGCGATCTATGGCCCGAGTATATGCTCCAGGGAACCCGTCGGGAGTTGTGCAGGACGATTCTGCTTTGTGTTGACCTTTGGGAAGTACATTGCCGAGGGAAAGTGCGTTTCGCGCGGGACGTTTGGAGGAGAAGAAACGCAGGCGGGTTTGTAAATGCGATGCCTTCTCGCGGGTGGAGTGGTGCTCAACGGTCTGTCAGCGCTCCAGAGTATTCGTTTCAAGCTTCAAGCTTGAGCGGCAGGTGGATAGCGAGAGATACCGAAATTGCGCGTTTCAGGAGCGCAGGTTCGCAGGCAGACAGTAGGAGGGTAAGAGCAGATGTTTCAACCACAAAACAGAGCCCAGCAAAGCCCCCGCGCCAGCCAAACGAACGGTTGCTTGGCTCTGACGGATGGCCGCCCGCTCGGAGCGTGGGGAAAGAACGGCTGAAGGCCGCCTGGAAGAGAAGCTCGACATCGTGACCGGCGACGTGGGCGGCGCCAGCCATAAAGCGCAGACGACGAGCCGGTATGAAGAGACGGTCATGGTCGCCATCGGGCGCGTGGAGCACCGTGTTGCGCCGTTCCGGGAAGCGCGACCTGACCTCGATTCGGCAGTACTGTTGCACCTGCTTTGCCTGTACACCGCAGCAATGAATATAGCCATAGTTCAGTGATGTAGGTGGTTCAAAGTGGAATTGTGCCGTCCCACGGCTCGCCATGAGGGTCGACGAGAAAGACGAACCGTGGGAACCTCTTTGGAAGATGCCGGGATGGAGTTTGCGGCCACATTTGCCGTCGTGCTTGCTATCTCTCCATCTGGCCAAACTCAAAAGTGTCAGTGAATTCACGCGTCGTTGCTGGAATGCGGCTGTGTTGACAAAAATTCTATAGTGTCTGAGATTGTCGTTACTGTACAGCGGAATATAGGAAGCGCATGGGATTCGCATCCCTCCCAGCGAAGAAACCGGAATATGGGCTCTGTACCGCATCTGCTATTGCTCCCCAGCAATTTCTGAGGTTGTGGATGCGATCCTTACTGTACTGCATCTGCGGGCCCGACACGCACGGACAGCATCGTACAATCCTTCCGCGCATCGCAAGAGGCCTGTTTCTGTGGGCGGCACTGCGCATCCGGATTTACGACAAGACATCTATACAACACTCTACTCTTCGTACACAATTTTTGCATGCGGCAGGTGAGCCGCATTGCGGTGAAACATGTCAACATCAACTCCCTACCGCTCCGGATCCCTCAAGACACTTACTACTTTTGTGGCGCGGTGAATGACCAGGCTCTTTTCTGCCCGATTTTCGATTGCAGAAGGTGGGACAGGGAAATAGACACGAAGCCTGTGACTTGATGACATATCCTTTTTCCCGCACGGCACTCGCGACGGATGAGGGAAGCCTATAGACTAGAAGCGCATGCAATGAGTATGTGATCTATTATAGGTAAATATCTGGTGCTGTTTTGTAGTTTCATGCATGCATGCGAGTTCGGCGCGCGTGTGCGACACCATGTACAATGTGTCAGTGTCAGTTCAGTTTCAAAGCTCGACAGTCAGCCCCCCATCTCACTCCCCTTCTCCGTGCACCCCATCCAAGAAAACCCAGTTTTACCAAAGCCCCTCGAGACTTAGAGCACGTATCGGAAGCTCAAGTTCTCGCGGTCCGTAAGGTCCATGAGCGCCTTCTCGACCTTGCGGCGCTCGCCGTTAACCTCGACCCAGCCGTACTCATCCTCCTCGTGCGGACCACCAGGTTGCAGCTTATCTCTCCGCGCGTTCTCGCGGGAGAGTAGCGTGCGGAGCGCGAGAAGCAGGATGAAGTCGCCGACGTAGGACGCAAGACAGATGCCCCACGGGACGAGGTTGCGCGGCCGGTACTCCATCCGCCAGAACTGCGTGCAGAGAATCTGACCGAGCGCGTAGCCAATGAGGAAGATGCCGTTTGTCGTCAGACGCTAAAGGAGGGGAGCGTAAGCAAACCATCGACACGAGTGCAAATGTCAGGTCGCACCTTGGTGTGACCGGCAGACGTGCTCGCCACCCAGCTAACAACAAACACGAACGATGGCGCGCCACCGAAGCCTATTCAGTTCGAAAGGTCGCGTCAGCACTCGCGCGTGGCACTCAGGGAATGAGTGTAGAGCGGCCGCCGGAGAGCAGCGGACAGCGGACACAATGACTCACCAAGGACGTAGAACGCGCTGAGCAGGCCCACGCGGTTCGAGAACGGTAACGTCATGAGCAGAATAGCAGCCAAGACGCTCGGCATGAAAAACAGAATAGCGAGGTATGCTCTGCTATTCGGCATTCGCCGCAGCATGTAGCAACCGAGCGTGATTCCGAATATTTGCTACAACGAGAAATGAGACCAAACCGACGCAATGCAAAAGCCGCGACATACCGCAACACCAGACGGGATGTTCAGGAGCGTTGTCTGAAGCGTGGAGAACCCGAACGACTTGATGATAATCGAGTACTGCACGCCTACGCCATTCTGCAAGTTCCTGTGTGCGGCGGGAGAGGTCAGTTCATCGCGAGAATGAATCGCAAGATAGGGAGACGCACGATACGGCTGCGAACAGGAAGAACAACCATGTCTTCGGGTCGCGGAGCGCTTCGTAGAATCTGTGGATAATGCGTGTCAGCATGCACTTGGATCCACAGAGGAGGACGAGGCCGCGGAAGGCGAATGGAACCGCGAGACACGATCGTCGGGCTGACTGAAACGCTGCTCCTTCCTCTCGGGAAAGGATGGCAATGCCATCCCTTGCCAACAAGTACCGCCACGGACAAGGAGACTGATGGAGAGAGGATATGGACTTTCTACGTACTGTTCCTTCTTCCATTTCTTCGTTTCAATACCGTTCTGGTTCCCACGCACACGGTGTACGACCTTGATCTTCTCCTCGGTGGTGAGGAAGCGCGCACTGGTGGGGTTGTCCGGGAAGAGTAGGAGGAAGATCGTCCCGCACACAACGGTCAGGACCGCGACGATGATCATGAGCCATTGCCACTGTCAAATACGTCAAGCTTCAGTATGGAAGCCGGCCAAGAAGGGAGACAGGGACGAGACGCACCTGGTTGGGCTTCGAAGTAGGGCTGACGTGGTAGACGCCAAAGGAGATGAAGCCAGACACAATCTGAGCGAAGCCGTTGCATTGGAATGTCCTGCACGTTGGCATCATCAACAAAGATACCGAGTACATGTCTGAGTATGGTAGCGCACCAGCCAATGCGCTCGCCGATCTCAGTACGTGTGTAGAACATGCCAGTGACGAGCATCAGACCAGCAGTGACGGCGCCCTCGCTCGCGCCGAGAAGGAAGCGCAGCGCGAACAGGGAGCCGAAGTTCTTGCAAAGCGGGTGCATGCCGAGGAAGATCGCCCACAGGAAGATGTTGAGCGACACCCATTTGGCGACAGGGAACCGCTGCAGAGCCCAGTTCTGCGGCCATTGGAAGACAAGGTACCCTGTGAATGGGAGATCGTTGCGTCAGCGTACGCCGCAATGCCGAAGGGTCCAGCCCCGCATGGCTGAAGTGGTCTAGTAAATGCGCGGATCGTAGTCACGAGGCGCAAGGGGACGATAACGAGGAACGAAGGTAGATGTAAACGTAAAGGGCGAGGATACGCATCACGATGTCCTCGCGGGACCGGAAAGCGCCCCGAGTCGGGAAATCCCAAGCTTCGAAAGAATAAAGTGCGTGGCGTAAGCGAATCGAAGCGAGGTCGCGCAAGGCACGATCAGGGCCTCTCCATCACGCAACAGCCAGAACGTGCCGCGCCAAATTGCTGAAACGCGCAACGTGTTGCTGAGAAGCAGAGGCCCCCGCATGCGCGGCGCGAGGACCCGACTCGTCGCGGGATCAAAACTACGAGTCTAGACGCTGGACGCAGAAAAGGGCGACGACGACGAAGGAACGGGGCTGGAGACTGTCGTGTGCGCGTACCTATGTAGAACGCCGAGCCCAGTGTATTGAACTGGCCCGCTGAAAGGTGGTTGTCGTCGATGATGCCGAGAATGGAGGATGCACCGAGCGTCGACCTGCGGGTGCGGGAAATCTGTTAGAGCATGCATACAGAACACGGGCGACGGACTTGTCAATGAACTGGACTGCAGCGCGCGCGTGAGCACACGACGAGAACTGGGCTGGCTAGCTGGTCGACGCACGCGTGTAAAGCATCCAGAGCACGGGCAGCAGACGCCAGTCGAGCTTGATACGCAGCCTGCGCGACTCCTCGGCCGATATCTCCTCGCCGTCGTGGCCCGCGACGAGCCCGACGGTGACGTCGACGTCGGACTGCGCCTTCTGCACGTGCTCGCCGTCGTCGCTCGCGAACGCGCTTGCGTTCTTCTCGCTGGTCGAGGTGCGCGAGGCGGGGACCTTCTCGTCGGCGAGACTGCCGAAGCTGGACATTGTGGGTGGAATGGCGGGGCGGGTGGCTGGGCAGACGGGCGGGCGGTCTGATATATAACCGTCGCCGTCACCGGCCAAGCGGGAACGGGTCTGTCGGTCCCAAGCGAGATCCCAGATCGACGTCTGCCTGTCTTCGGTCAAGTGCGCAATGCTCCCGCGGCACTTCGAAATCTGCAAATATTCTATTACATACTGTCACGCCAACGCCCCCCGTTAACGCAATTTAGGCTGCAAACGCCCTGAGACCTGGTCCCAGCCTCCAATTCTCAATCTGCGCACGGTCTCAGCACCTCCGAGTCCTCGGAGTCCGCAACTACTCTGGACTGTTTCTCAACACCTCTCCCGCCCCGAGGTGCCCACAACACTGACTCTCCGTCCGTCCCGGGGGTAGTAAGAATCCCTGCATGGGTGACGACTCAAGTCTGAGCTCAACGCAGAACCCCTCGCGTGACAGTAAGAACCACACGAGACTGCACTGTCGACCTGAAGTACTCTGATCGGTGCATGTAAGATCTAAGATAACGACGCTCCAAGGTGGGTGTGAGGGTGTGCCGGCGCAACCGTGCAGGCATGCAACGTTTCAGCACCCGGACGCTCAAGAACCCCTCCCACAACGCCCCTCCCACGCGAACGCAGCGGACACACTAAGAATCTTCAAGCTCCCAAGTGACAAGTCGCGCATGTACTCAGGGTTGAGGCCACCTGCAGCCTAAAACTCGTATCGTCGACAGCCCTCAGCTCACCGTCCCCACTTGCTCCAGACGTCCCACATGCAAGACGATCAACGTTCTCCCTGAGCGTGCTCGTCCCGCCGCCGAGAGCATACCAGGAACGCTGGGACACGCAGTGATAAGCCTTCCCAGAAGATCGACGGCGTCCGTGTCCACTGCTCAGGCAACTCGGCCTCCCTTCCGCCGTCCGTCCGGACGTCCGACAAGTCGACCCAATCACGCTCATCCACCACGCACCACACCAGGCAACGATCTTCAAAGCTTCAAGCTTCATTCCCACCGTCTACATTGGACATTCACCGAATCAGAAGTCGCCGAGGTCATCGTCCCCATCATGCTCGCCCTCCACAATCTCCTTCGCGAGCTCCTTCTCGCGCTCGCGCGCCGCCTCGGCCGTCGCGAGTTCCTTGCGGTGTGCATTAAGCGGGTAGCGCATCGCCTGCGAATCCATCCCCGTCAGTCTCGGTGCATGCATGGTACACAACGACAAAGCCAAATCCAAGACGGGAACTGAACCCGCGCAAGTGTGTGGGACGGTGGGACGGCGATCACGTCAAGGAGGGATACCTGGCAGATGAAGGATGGACGGGTGAGAGGGGCTATCACCATTGCCGGTGACGCGCTCCCACGCGCGCAAGTAGCCGGTATCCTGCCCAGAGTGAGGCAAGGCGCCAACAGCGCGGCGCCGAGGAAAGAACACCACTATCGCGTTGCCCGCGCCCAAAGCAGGATGGCATGCGAACGATGATAAAGTAGAAAAGTGGACAGGACGTAATGAACCCTCGCCCAGGGGCACCGAGGATGAGCACCAAGACGTAAGCAAGGCCACACCCGCAGGGAACGCAGCCCGAAGAGAAACGGAAACGGTTCATGGAACGGACACCACAAACACTGCGGCTCGTGTATGACGTGTACGCGAGGAATGTGGCAAGAAAGGGAAAGGAGAAGAAGGCACAAAGGGAATGGACTGAATGAATTGGACGCGTGCGTACCTTGACGCTCTCGTTGTGCAGACCCAAACAGAATGCAATGCGGCGCCCGAAAACGTCGCTAACTTCGGTGCCATACCCGCCGCGGGACTTGGCCGCGTCGCACTGCATCCAGCCCGCCTCGTGCACGACGCGTCCCTCGATAACACCGTCGCGAATGGCCTTGCCCACAATGTACTCCGCGTCCTCCTCAGAGTCGAGGTGCAGCTTCAGACAGATATCGCGCAGCGAGATGCGGCTGTAGCTCAACGAGAGCCTACGAATGCCGGTCTTGATGACGTTCTGACGCAGACGGAGGATGAGGGTGTACGTCTTGTCCGCGGTAAACTGGGCCGTGTGCGCGGCGAGTGTCGCCTGGAACTGGCTGAGCGAACCCGCGCGCACGGCCTTGACGATCTCGAAGTACCCCGCGAGCGCGCGCGCGAGGACCGGGTGGCGGAACAGGTTGCGTTCCGGAATGTCGCCCATGAGCAGTTCGACAATGACGGACAACTTGTGCACCGCCTGGTAGAAGCCCGGCGCCGTCTGCGCGGATGGTGCACGGCGGATCGCTTGCTGCAGGTGCGCGTGCGCGTCCGTGTAGTCGAGCTGCACGGCGCGGATGCGGCCCAGGTAGTACAGGTGGCGCGCGAGCTGCGTGTTCGCGGCGCTCTCTGGGAACGTGGTTTTCGAGACGAGCTTGTCGGCCTGAGTGTACAGGTCGTAGGCGAGATAGTTTCGGAGCAGGAGGTTGATGAGTGTCGCCTGCGTCTCGTCATCTCTGCGCAGAGACGCGGTACGCTGTCCAGCCAGAAGTTGTCTGTATTTGCATTAGTGACTAGAGCTTTGAGGATAATCACTATAAACTCACGGCCGCGCATCGTCAAAGTTTCCGCTCAGTTCGTACGCGCGTCCGTACGAGAACCAAATACGAGCCCCGAGCGCGTCAAGGCTGCGACGGTTGAGTTGTTGCACACGGGCTACGGTGTCGTTGGCGAGCTCGATAGCTTGTGCGTAGTGCTGCTTGTCGAGCAGGAAGTCCAGAACCAGGAGCCGAACATAGGCCTCGGTTTCTGGCAAAAGATCGCTGGCTGGCTGCTGTTTCGCAGAATCGACATCCATAGACTCAGCCGCTGCCGTGGAATCTGGAATATACGCGAGCAGCGAGTCCCGTGTCGAAACATCTGAACAACGAGTGTCAGTCGCGCGCCCCAGAGCCATTACTGCTGGACGCGCCTTTGGACAAGACATTGCGAACGACTTCGGCGAGAATGGCAGAGTCCAGTTTCCTGCGCAACGCGTTGTGGCCGCGCAATACGCGATGCGTGAACCGCGGCTCGAGCGTGCTCACGGCGCGCTCGACCAGAGCGATGTTGGCCGTTATAATTTGTGCTGGCGTCAACGGCACGGGCGCTGGGGCCTCTGGCTTCTCTTCCTTCTTCGTCTCGTCGTCGACCTTCATTTCAACGTCGGGGGCCATGGCGGTTGGAGGTGAAAGGTTCGGGCTGACGCGTTGCGCGTCCAACGGAACTAACGGATGTAAAGCGCGTATTTGCTCCCGCTCTTCATAAGAGAGACTTGGGCGCACAGAAAGGCTGCAATATCAACGGAAAGGCAGGGCTTGTGTAAAGGTATTGGAACTGACTGCTCATGTAAGTGGCACTGTGGGAGTGTGCGGCGTCTTGAATTCGGTCGCACGACGGTCTACCAACTCTTTAGATCGTTCAAGAGCTCGCTCGAAAGATCACTCTCACAATAACCTGTAAGCTCTCATCTCAGCGCGCGCCCTTCTCCGGAGATTTCAAAAGCAGAGCAAGAGGAAATCGAGTCCAACGGGAGTCCGCAATAGGACGTCCGGGCCGATAAGAAGTCGGCCGATGGTCACCCGCTCCCCACAAGGACCTGAACCGCAAATCTTGAAGTGCAATGTTTCCTTCTCACGACTTCATACGAAGACTGTATGCGCCCCGAGCCCACCCGCAGCCCCGTCTCTGTATACGTCTGCAGTAACGATCCACCTTCTGTTATGCTGGGGTCATCACAGAACATGCTTCCCGCAGTTCTGAATGCCTCTCTCTCCCAGCCACCGCGCTACGGAGAAGCCATACTACTCTTCCCGCGCGCTTCATCTGTAAGCTCTCCCATAA
Source organism: Exidia glandulosa HHB12029 (assembly GCA_001632375.1). Lineage (NCBI taxonomy): Eukaryota > Fungi > Basidiomycota > Agaricomycetes > Auriculariales > Exidiaceae > Exidia > Exidia glandulosa. Next base: position 120,429 of record KV426004.1, read on the forward strand.
GCGTGCCGGTTCTGGCCACTCAGTACGCACCATCCAGTCTCCAGAACGCCGTGCATGCCGTACGCTGTTCTTCCGCAAAGAGACTCGCCATTGTTACATCCCGGCCTCCCGCCTTCACTCGGGGACACGCGCGAGTATAAGTACTGAGCGTATGGCAGCGGGAGTTACCCAGATCTCACATTCAACACTGTAACGATGCCGATCACCAAGTACAAGGCCGCTGCTGTATGTGTACCTTCGCACGCCTGGGACCCCGAGTCGTCGTCGCGCTCATGGAAGCAACTGGGCAGGTCACCTCTGAGCCAGGATGGTTCGACCTCGAAGGCGGCGTTCAGAAGACGATCAACTTCATCAACGAAGCTGGCCAAGCGGGCTGCAAGCTTGTAGCCTTCCCCGAAGTCTGTAAGTCCTGATACTCAGGCTCCTTGCATCGGAGCCGAGCTCACCATTTCATTTCGCCACAGGGATCCCAGGTATACCGAGTCTCTCCGCACTACAACCCAATCACTAAACGAACATCGTCCTTGAGGCTATCCGTACTGGATGTGGAAGGTATGTGGCAGTTCAACTACCAGAAGTTCATTTCGATGCTGAAGAGGGATATGGCAGGTCAACTATCAGCAGTCCCTTCCCATGCTGAAGAAGTATCGCGAGAACTCCCTCGGAGTCAACACGGAGGAAATGAGACGCATCCGCCGCGCGGCGCGCGACAACCAGATGTCAGTCTCCCACATTCTCCGCGTCCTCGATCGCGCTCATTCAAGTCCTTTGACTCTGATAGCTACGTCTCGATGGGCTTCTCCGAGATCGACCACGCGACGTTGTACCTAGCGCAGGTCCTCATCTCTCCGACGGGCGAGGTGATCAACCACAGACGCAAGATCAAGCCGACGCACGTCGAGAAACTCGTCTACGGCGACGGCGCAGGCGACACCTTCCTCTCCGTCACAGAAACCGACATCGGACGGCTCGGGCAGCTGAACTGCTGGGAGAACATGAACCCGTTCCTCAAGGCCCTGAACGTCTCCGCCGGAGAGCAGGTGCACGTCGCCGCGTGGCCGGTGTACCCTGGCAAGGAGACGCTCAAGTATCCCGACCCCGCGACGAACGTGGCCGAGCCCGCGTCCGACCTCGTTACGCCCGCTTATGCGATTGAGACCGGCACGTGGACTCTCGCGCCGTTCCAGCGCCTGAGTAAGGAGGGCTTGAAGAAGAACACGCCCGAGGGAGTCGAACCTGAGACGGATCCCAGCACGTACAACGGCCACGCGCGCATCTTCGCGCCCGACGGTACGCTGCTCGTCAAGCCGGACAAGGACTTCGACGGGCTGCTCTTCGTCAACGTAAGGTTTCTTCCGCGCAAGACCCCTTTGTAGAAGCTGATTCCGTTGTCACAGATCGACCTCAACGAGTGCCACCTTACTAAGGCTCTCGCTGACTTCGGCGGCCACTATATGCGTCCGGACCTCATCCGTCTGCTTGTCGACACGCGCCGCAAGGAACTCGTGACAGAAGCGGACCCAGACGGCGGCATTGCCACCTACACCACGCGCGAACGGCTTGGCCTGAACTTGCCATTGGCGGAGAAGGAGGAGAAGAAGGGTGGGAGCAGCACCAAGAAGCACGATGGGAAGAAAGCTGGCGACCTCTGATCTCTGAGCGCTGGTTGGATATGCCAATATTTGTGGTTTTCAATTATGCGAAGCCTCCACTCACAATCAAGCGGGTTAACAAGGACTGACTGTGCAAACGATGGGTCGGGTGAAGTAAAAGAGTCTGAAGACGAGTCAGATTTGCAAGCAGAGGAATGGTTGAGACGTCCTCACATGTTAGAATCAAGCTTGTTCGCTGGTGTCAGTCTTTCGGCTCTTGCGGGCGCGAATGGGCTTCTTGAGACGGGGACGCCACGGTCCAGCCACTCTGTCGACGAGAGCGACATTATGCTCCAACAACTTTTCGCCAATCTTCGTCCAATGTGACTTCGCGACAGATCGCCTGCGCCACGTTCAGGTCAGGAGTCCGGCATGAGATTATACGCCTGCACTTACTCGTCCGTTGGCCACTGCAGGTGTTTGACCTCGATGCTGATCTCGCGGAGAGCGGGGTAATCAGCGACGTTGAACGAGTCGGCGAACTTCTCCCACTGCTCATCATCCGGGAAGGTATAACTACACGTCTTGTCAGCGACCACTCATAGTGGGACTAGAATGGATGAGTACGAGTACGCGCCTTTTCTTGATGTAAATCATCTCGAGCTTCGCGTGCGGATAGTCGAGAAATTTCTCGCCTGGCTGAGTGGAACGTCAGTACCACCGTCAATGACATCGTTGCGTAGCGTACCCGGTTCAGATTAAGGCGCGTGAGATTGGGACATAACTGCAAAAGATAGACCACGGTCACCCAGTTCAGCGTAACAGTCGTAAGTTTGCTCCCATGACGGCTTAGAAACCGGTGAACCTCTCGGGACCACGTCTTCCGCTCATCATCCCCGAACACCACTTCCTTCAGCGATGGCAGGCTGGAAGGTAATGCGCATCCGTTAGCGTCACCCCACTCTAGGTATGAAGACACTGACCTCATAGAGCAGAGATGCTCGAGGAATGAGGCCGCAAATGTTGAGAGATCGAGCTTCCGCAAATTCGGCAGCGCGGTCTCGTAGTCCGGGTACTTCGCGCGCGCCTTGGAGGTGACATGAGGATTACTTTCGTCGCATATGTTCCAGCTCAGTTCCTCGAGGTTTTGAAGCGCCGTGAAAATCGACAACGTTGTATCCGGCCGGATCCGTTCGTGGCCTGAGGCCCGGAGCGTCGTCAGAGTACCGCTCGATGCGGAAACGAGAGCGGCCCAATGTGTCGAAGTGATCTTGCTAGACGTGTCGAACGAACGCAAACACGATCCGTGCAGGAGCGTCTCTAGCATCGAAAGGCCGTTCCCGATGTCGTCGTCGTCGATGATGAACTCATTGCGGGGCAGACTGCGGTCGGTAACGGCAAAGGAAATTCGAAGCGAATGAAGGTCGCCCATGAGTTCGGGCCGTCGCTCAAGCATGCGGGAGAATTGCACCAAATGGCCATGCCTCCGCAAGTGCACGGAAGAGCACGACACCTTCTGTGCAATAGCCTACACAAGGTCAGATTTGTATCGAGAATACCATCGGGAACACAGCCATTTACCAAGAACTCCTTCGATACAAGCATTAACGTCATGATCCTTGATAGGCGACGGCTTTCCCAGAGGAATGCATCGTCAAATTCGTCGGAGAGAGTGAGGGCTTCCCGCTGCAACACGAAGCTGAATACGCGCGCCCAAATTCGCTCTCGAACTTCGAGTGAACAAGTCCGCAAGGGCACGAAGTCCGGATCTGCTTGCGAAATGGTGATGGGGCGTTTCCTACTCGTAAATTCCGAGGCCGAGTCGTCATCGAAGGGCAATAGAAGATCGAGGATGCTCGGCCTGTTCGTCACATCAGTATAAATGGACAGCGGGGTATGTGCGACTGACACTTGGACAGGAACGAGTCTACGCGCCAGTCCAGGGTCCGTGAGTGCCATCTCCTCAACGAGCTTGGCGATTTGAGCGTATGTCGACCATGGGTACAGGAAGACGCGTTCGAGGGAAGCCGCGCCGGCGTAGGCTCGCAGAGTTTGATTGCTGAGGTGAAAGCCCTTTAAGTGCAGCTCACGCAGATGCGGTACTTTGGCGATGCTCGCTCCAAGATAGGGCGTGCCCTCTTTGGTATGGAAGGGGAGGTCGTTGGTAACGACCACACGAGTCTGGAAGCACGTCAACGCGGACTTAGCGAGTCATCAATAGTCCGTACCAGAGTTTGCCACTTGGGAATGCAGGCAGTCAACGTATCTTGAAGTTTGCGCATGCTTGCGTTCGCCTTCGGACCCTTCCAGGAATGACTGAAGGCGACGAGTGTGAGACTCGTGATGGTCATCGTCGGCAGCGCCTTGCAGATGCCGCTGCTGCTGTCGTCGGACCACAGCTGAATATTGAGCACGAGGTGAGTGATGTTGGGTGAGGCTGCAATTATCTTGTGCACGACGGCTCCGTAGCCGCCCTCCAGACGAAGTTTGCGGACGAAAGCGCCGAGCGTCTTGTCCGTCTTCAAAGCTGCGCACAGTCCTTCAACCTGCGCCGACGACCGCAACACGACAATATTGTACAGCAGCGGCGTCGCTACGCGGAGCCATCGCTTCGAGACAAGCAGCGCGTTCGACGACGAGCGCCATGACGCGTGAAGGTGTCGTTTGTAGGGACCCGACGATTCGAAGTCCTCGTCCGGGATAGACAAATGCCGTGCAAGGATATCAGAAAGAGTTTCGTCGGCGAGCGTATCGGCCATGGTGTTAGCACTATCAGTCTGTGCCAACGTGATGGTTCGGGAAGAAGAGAGAAACGCGGGTGCCAACTCCGCCTGAAACCGCGCTTCTCCTCGGCGTCCCCTCATTACCACAGTCGACTAGATTCCAGATGATAGCGGACAATAATATACAAGGTAAAAATTAATATAAGTCATCTTCGCGGAACTCGCGAGGCTCGGCGATGCTGACCGCCTTCTCTGCGCGACCTCTGAGGACTTCAACGTTTACAGTTTCCAATTAGGCGAAGCCTCCGCTCCATATAAAGTAAATGACCGAGAATTGATTGCGCGGGTAGCAGAATGGATTCAGTAGAGGCTGGTGAAGAATGTGAAGAAATGCGCCGCAGAGCAATCAGAAACGTTGGCACATGCCGAAATCAACCTTTCACCACGAAGTCCGTCATTCGGCTCTTGCGAGCTCGAACGGGCTTTTTGAGGCGAGGACGCCACGGCCCCGCAACCCTGTCGACAAGGGCGACATTATGTTCTAGCAGCTCTTCGCCAAATTTCGTCCAATGCGATTTCGCAACAGCTCGCCTGCGTCGCATGCGTTAGTCAGACACAAATCTGTATAAAAGTAACCTCACTCGTCCGTTGGCCATTCTAGATGTTCAACCTCAATGCTGATCTCGCGTAGAGAGGGGTAATCGGCGACCTTGAACGATTTAGCGAAATCCTTCCACTCCGTATCATTCGGGGAGAAGTAGCTGCATGCCATGTTAGCGACCGTTTCAAGACCTGACTAATGTGGAAGAGTACGCGCCTCCTTTCGATGGAAATGGTCTCCAGTTTCGCGTGCGGGTGGCCAAGAAAGTCGATGCCAGGCTACGTGCATGGCGGCGTCAGTACTACTCTCGTATGCAGTCCCGATCCCGCAACGTACACAGTTCAGATTGACGCGCGTGATGTTGGGGCTAAATTCGAAAAGGCCGGTCACGCCTTTCCAATTCAGCGAAACAGTTGTGAGCTTGCTCCCATGACGGCGCAGAAACTGATGGAGCTCCGGAGACCATGCATTTGATCGATTGTCCCCGAACACGGCTTCCTTCAGCAACGGCAGCCTAGAGGTCGTCGAGAATGAGCTCATCGTACAATCTGGACCTAAGGATGAGCCGCTTACTTCATAGCGCAGAGATTGATGAGGAAGGAGGCGGAAAATATCTCGAGATTGAGCTTCCGCAAATTTGGTAACACATCTTCGTATTGCTTGTAGATCGCGCGCGCCTCGAGGGAATCACGACGATCAGGGTCGTCCTGGATGTTCCAGCATAGTTCTTCGAGGTTTCGAAGGTTCGTGAAAAGCGATAGGGTTATTTCAGATCTGAACCGTTCTGAGCCTGAGGCCCGCAGTTTCGTGAGAGTGCTACCCGATGCCGAGACGAGAGCGGCCCAGTTGGTCGAAGTAATACCGTACGATGCTTCGAATGACCGTAAGCGAGAGCCACGTAAGACCGTCTCTAGCATCTCAAGACCGTTTCCAATGTCGTCGTCGTTGATGACGAATGTGACGTGAAGCAGGCTGCGATCGGTAACGGCGAAAGAGATTTTGAGGTCACGGATGACGCCCATGAGCTCCGGTCGCCGCTCAAGCATGCGAGAGAACTGTAACAAGTGCCCATGCCTCCGCAAGTGCACAGAGTTGCAGGAAACCTTTTGAGCAATGGCCTACACGGAGTCAGATGTGGTGGAAGATGTCAGCTTAGACAACACGGGGATTTACCAAGAATTCCTTCGACACAAGCATCAACTTCATGATCTTTGAGAGAGGCTCCCTCGAATTAGCCCACATCAATGATTCTTCAATCTCTTCGAAGGTGCTGAGTACTTCTCGCTGCGTCACAAAGCCGAAGACACGCGCCCAGATTCGCTCTCGAACTTCGGGCGAGGAGGTCTGCAGCGGCACGAAGTCCGGGTCCGCCCGTGAGACGACAGCTGCACGTTTCCTGCCCAGCAGCTCCCCGCCCAGAAAATCGGAGGAAGAAGGTGAATCGGACGGCCTGTGCGTGACGTTAGAAATGGAAAGTCGGGCATCATGATACCTACGCTGGCACATGAACGAGTTTGCGCGCGAGTCGAGGGTCCTTGAGCGCCATCTCCTCGATGACTTTGATGCTTGCATCGTATTTCGACTCTTGGTATAGAAAGACGCGTTCGAGGGATGGCGCTCCAGCATAGACTTGCAGGGCGCGACTGGTGAAGGAAACGCCCTTCAAGTGCAGGTCACGCAGATGTGGCACTTTGGCGATGCTCGCTCCAAGGGAGAGATTATTATCTCTCGCATGAAAGGGAAGGTTGGTAGCCACGACCACACGAGTCTGAAAGCGCGTCAGCGCAGGGACAGCGAGGCAACATAAGCGGCCATACAAGAGTCTGCCACTTGGGGATACAGGTCGCAAGCGTCTCTCGAAGTTTGCGCATGCTCGCGTTCTCCGTTGGGCCCTTATAGGTGTGACTGAAGCCGACGAGTGTAAGGCTCGATATGGTCATTGTCGGCAGCGCCTTGCAGATGCCGGTGCTGCTATCGTTGGACCATAGCTGAATATTGAGCACGAGGTGAGTAATGTTGGGCGAGGCTGCGATTATCTTGTGCACGACGGCTCCGTAGCCGCCCTCGAGACGAAGTTTGCGGACGAACGCGCCAAGCGACTTGTCCGCCTTCAAAGCTGCGCAGAGCCCTTCAGCCTGAGCCGACGACCGCAACACGACGATATTGTAAAGTAGCGGCGTCGCTACGCGTAGCCATCGCTTCGAGACAAGCAGGACGTTCGAAGACGACCGCCACGACGCGTGAAGGTGTCGTTTGTAGGGACCCGACGATTCGAAGTCCTCGTCCGGGATAGACAAATGCCGAACCAGGATATCAGAAAGAGTTTCGTCGGCGAGCTTGTCGGCCATAGCGTCGGCTCTATCTGTTTGTGGCAACGTGGTGGTTCGGGAAGAAGAGATAAACGCGGGTGGCAACTCCGCCTGAAACCGCGCTTCTCCTCGGCGTCCCATCAGGATCCAAGGTTGACTAGATTCCAGATGATAACGAAAAAATAATATACAAAATATGCCTTATGACAAGTCATCTTCGCGGAACTCATGTGGCTCGGCGATGCCAGCCGCCTTCTCCGCGAGCTTCTCTAGTATGACCTCCTTCGCGATGCTCTCTCCTTCCACAGGCTCAGACTCTTCGATCAGTGCTCCAAGAGCAAGTACGTGCGAGAAATGCGCGTCGGTAGCCTATTCGGGGTGAGCTATTGGAGAGACCAGGACGACTAGCAGTGCTTACTTCAAGATTCTGCCCAGCGGCGATAGCTTTAACAATCATGCCCTCGTGATGCGCATGCAGAGTTCTTCGTAACGATCTCGACAAGAACGAGGATAATTTGGACACGGGCCACGTAGAAGGCACGGCAGAGACCACCTGGGGAAAAAAAGAGGGTTATACAGGGAAGTTGCGCTGCACAGAAAGGGGCGTACATCGACGACGTCGAGATGTAGCGACTGAGCATTGAGCAGCCTTGCAGTCTGCTCCGTTGCCGTCGTCCTGGACACGTAGATTAGAATGGTGAAATGAAGGTGCATGCCGGCCCATACCCGTCGTTCATGTACACCTCCATCAGAATTTGGAGCAGCTTGCGCTTCTGGTCGTCCTCGGCTGCCTCGTCACGACGTTCCTTCTCGCTCGGCGCTCGCAGAGTTGCTCTTCGCGATGCAGGCTTCGGCCCATTCACCAGCGCCGCCCACGCCTGCAAACCTGCGCGCTCTGCAACAGCACTCGCAAGCCGTGGCGGAATAACGATCCCGTTCAAGGAGCAGTACGCTTCTGCCGAGGAAGCATCTCGTAATGTCGTAGCTAACGTCGCCAAAGCAGCACGATGTTGGCCAAGCTGGAGCCCGCGTCAGCCAACGAGGTATCGGCACGAGACGTGCAAGCTGACCTTCCCGTCCAAGATGGCGCATTCGAAGGCGAGGATGTCGCTCTTCTTCGTAAGGTCGTTCCTGACGGCTGCGATGTCGAAGATCGGGGAGCCTTGTAGGAAGAGCGCGACTTTCAATCGTTGACGCTTGGCGTCTGTGTCGGGCATATCGTTCGCCACGTAAGCGAGGAATGGCACTGCGCGTGATCCTTCCAGGTAGGACGACACTGAGCTCCAACATGAGCAATCGTCCCTTGGAAAAATTGAACGCGATATACTGACTAGCTAGCTCAAACTCCTGCGTCACCTGCTCATCCTCAAGCATGCGCAGGAGATCTCCCACATAGCGCTGTGCCAGTTGCGTATGCAAACTCGCGTCCTACGGCAGACAAATCAGCGCGTCCCAATACAAGTCCACAACCGGACGAACGCACCGTACTCCGTTTCTGCAGCACGAGATACTCGAGGAACTGATCTCCGGCTTCAGCGCTCGCTTCCCGTATTTGCTTCAAGAGCGTCAAGTCCGCGTTCTCGACGTATTTCTTAGGCAGCGCGCGCTTGTCCCGCGAAGCCATGAGCACGTTGATCCCGCGGGTCGCGTCGCGTTTGACGAGCCACAGTCCCCACTTCTGCAGGAGCGTTGGGTCGGAGATCTGGTCGAGAACATAGAGCAAGCGCGCCATCGGGTCGGGCATCTCTGCGCTTGTCCACTTGTCTTGCACGAGCCTGAAAATTACGCGTTAGTCAGCGAGACTGAATATGGGAGGCGAGGGAACGTACGTAGCAAGCAGGTCGAGAAGCTTCCCTGTTTCACGCCGCCGCTCATAAATATTGGCGAGGATGATATAGCGCTTGTGTTCCACGAGGACGGGCTCGACGTCAGGAAGCACGATCGTCTCGTCCGACTCCTGAACAAGCGCAATCATATCCTGCACATCGGTCCCCTCATTCTCTGCCAGAAGTCTCAACAACGTCGTATCCACGACCTACGCAAGTCAGACCTAAACGCGAACTGAAAGAAAATTCCTGCCTTGCTAACGTCCCGGTTCGACGTCGAATCAAACATCCGTTTATTCCTCGCCTTCCGCAAAAACGTCTGCAACATAGTCCGCGCATTCTCCTTCAAGACATGGGAGAGCTTGACCACAGCCGAGTCGTCCATCTCGAGGTGCGGCGAATAGTTCCTGACTAGGTTCGCCGCAACTGCACGTCAGCGCGACGTCGGTGGAGTGGGGGAGCGGCGGGGATGTTTTGGGACCACGTTCACCCGCGACAAACGACAACGACGGCAATAATGAGAGCAGGAGGGAGAGAGCATCATGAGGCGATTATTATTCACGCGTTGGAAGGAAGGGAAAGAAATGTGGGGCAGGGGAGGAAACTTACTGATTTCGTCCACTGATCCGAGCGCGTTGAGCTGGTCTGCGATCCCGGCGTATACGTCTGCTGTTGCGTCTGGCGGGACGAGAAGTGGACTGGGATTCAGGTCGGGGAAGTGACGAAGAAGGAGCCGTGCGTCGAGTTCCCCGCGGAAGAGGTAGTTGCCCGCTTCCTCAAAGCGCGTGGCGAGGAGACAAAGGTATCCAATGCGTTGATAGACATAGCGCAACTCCTCCGCCTGGAAAAGGTCTAAGCCCACGGTTCACGTCGCACTCCATTCGGCTCACCGTATCGTCTTCCACACCGGACGCGTTCATCTTCAGCCGGTTCCGCGTCTGTTCCGCGAGCACGATGGCGTCCTCTATTCGATTCGCCTCCAACAACGACTCGGCCTGCGTTATCAACGTCGTAGGTACCAGAGTTTGCACGCCATTTGGACCGAGGACGAGGACGCCCGAGCGCGCATGGGCAGGTGCCTTTGACGTGTCCGCACCGCCCGCTCCATCGTCGAGTTTGCGAGGCGTCGGTGGAGGCGTCAAGCCTGAGCCGCGGGGCTCGTTCTCGCCCTTCTCCTTGGGCGACGGTGGGGGTGGAGGTGGGAGCACAGGCACCGGAAGCGGCGTCAGCTTCTCGATACGTTGCGACGATGGTACGGAGAGGCCTGCCGACGAGACGAGTAGGCGCGGCTCGAGGAAGACAGGCGCGGGGATCGGCGGCGTGACGACGTGCACAATCTCCATTGTCGTCAGACTGTGGATCTCGATGGACTTGTTGGGAAGTAGGGCGATTATGTATGGAAAGTCGATGCCTAAAACGACGCGTTAAATGGTAATGAGGAGATGGCGGCAGAACGAACAGATGGACTCGGGATACTGCTGCCACTGTAGCGTCCCTCGAACAGGGTCTGCGTCGCCCGTCATAAACACTCCGACTGCGCCAGCGCCCATCCACGAAACGATGAGGAACTCGTTCTGGCCAATGACGGTGATGGACGGCCGGACGACCGTGGTTGGATCTTGACTGGAGGGCAACATTTCCAGCATCGTTCCTGTCTCGATGTTGATACCACAGTACACGCGCTCGGCGTTGGCGATACAAAGGTGCTGTCCGTATCGACGCAACATTCGTATGCCCTGTATCGGAAAATCCTGGAAGTGCTCGTTAGGATAGCGCCTGCGCATCGGTGGCAAGCGTACCTTTTCGTAGAACAGACGCTCACGGAGCGTATACATAGCTACGCCTGTGCGCTTTACGACGGAGAAGCGAACAGTGGGAGGATGGACATCCACTGGTCCTTCGTCCATGGCGAAAGTCACGACCATCCGTATGGGGTTTATGAGCGCTGTCGGAACGGGCTCCATGCCTGGGTAGACAAAGAAGAACAGCTTCTGGTCTGCGAGTAGCTAGTCAGTGTGACGCTGTGGGACTAAGAATAGGATAGGATAGGATAAAGTAAGACGAAAAGTTCCCCCATGGGGAACCCCCGCTCCGTGTGTGGATGCTCAGCCAACCCACGGACACAGACTAGAGAGTAGACGGATCTTCCTTTGGAGGATCAAGTCTACCCAACCCCCCAGTCTGCACTATTCGCACATATCTGAGATGGGATTCGCAGGAGACAGGAGAAAGCTCAGCACCGCACGAGCAACGAGGCGTGCTTGAGCAGCGTGCAATGCCCCGCACAACAACAGGACCGTGCGCAGGGGTACAGCGTCCTCTGGGGCAGCAGCAAGTTCATGATCCGAGCGTGCCCCCTGAGCAGACCGACAGCACGTACAGCGCGCCAAGTTAGAGCCCGAAGCGCGCCCATTTGGACAGCCCGTCGCCCGTGGCCAGAAACGAGCCTTTTGGCCACGTAAAGCGCCCCGCAGAGAGCTCTGTGCAAGCCCTCGCGAGTCCGCTGCACCGGCTCGTGGCCCGTGCAGAGAGCAACTGGCACCCAGCGACGTCGCAGATAGACATGCAGCGCAAAATCTGGGCTGGAAGAGGTCGTCGTACTCACCGGTCTGTACTAGCATCTTTCCGACGCCTGGCGCAAGTGCTATCTCGTCCACGGGCTTATTACCAGGCATCATGTACTGTGACACGAGTCGATAGCCCGCTGGTTGCTGCTCACTGGTCAGTTTTGGCTTCTCGAGAACGCGCGTGATGGACAGACCGAGCGATGTGGGTGGTCTTGTAGCGCGAAGCGAATAAGCAGACCATTTGCGCAACCGACGTAGAGGTCTTTGCCTGTAAATTTCACAGTTAATCAGAGCGCAAACTAAAACTAGAATTGTGCAAGGCGCACCTAAGGCTTGGGCACAGCGTACAGTCGTGGGCGGGTTGCGCGGGTCGGAGGACGCGTTGATGATGTCGGCAAAGTCGTCGAGCACGCTGTCGACGAGCAGTTGCAGGTGGTAGGGCGGGACCTCCAGAGGTCGCGTCGGTGCAGACGCCATGGCTCTACAAGGTTGATGTCGTGACCGCGAACGACGTGGTCCGTGAAAGGAGGGCGCTATCTCCGCTGACAGCCGGCGCTGCCGCGGACACATCTTGTTCCGACCGTAAAACAAGCAGTGCGATGACTTGCGAAACATCTATGTAGGCGAGAACATAGACTCATGTATGTGCCATTGATTTTTATGTCCTGAAAATAGTTCCAACAATGTATTCCCTTCACCGCGTGCCTGAGCAGCTTGCAAGATTAGAATCGAAAGCTAGCAGGATAGAAGAATGACGATACCCATGTACTTGCCTTGATATGGCTGCACATCTGTCCATCCGCTGCCAAAGCTTCTCCCTGAAACCTGTCAGTGATACTGTATGTCGGTATGCGTCCCAGCTTGGATTGATAGATTGCCTCATACAGGCACAGTGCACCTCGAGTGGCACGCGAGATACGGCACTACATAATGCCGTGGACATGGAACGACGTCCTGTCATAGCCTTCATGTACCGGCGCCGCTTTAGAGGCTGTTACTGCACAGCTATGCACTGGAGGATCAGCTCAGCGCATTTCCACGTGGGTGTGAGACTCCAAGCAGTGAACATGCTATGTACGCGCCTGTGCGCTCTGTATCGGGATGCTTCGATTCAGCACCGTGAAGATCAGTTCTCTAGGCGTGCAACTACTTCACATTTTAACACGTCATACCTGTTTTGTTTTTCGCCCTCTAGTGCTGATATACCCTGCTCTCTAACAGTCTAGAAGTGACGATTTATGAGGCAGGTGTCGCTGTTGTTACAGTCGCCGGCTTCCCGGTGCTTGGGTGGGCTAGAAAGAAGTCGCGCGTCTCGCGGTAACAGTTCTGTCGATCCATATATCACACCGAATGTCGGCGTTTGGGCTTGCCGCGCTCTCGCTCCTCTTCCCCGGTCTCATTATCCCATGGCCTCCCACGACGACAGCGAGGGCAGCAGGAGCGCGTCCACCACCGCAGCGAGCTCCCCGACGTCGTCCACCGCGATGACCTCGCCCATCGAAGCCCCGCGCGAGCCGACGCTCATGGTCACCCCAGCGCCCACCATTCGCCAGCGCCGCATGACCGCCCGCTTTGCCGAGTCGCCGCAGAGCACGCTGCTCGTCACCCCCAACATGCCCAAGTACTCGGTCGAGAGCCACCCGCCGTCGCCTACGCCAGGAACACCGCTGCCTGTGCCGCTGGCGTCGTCTATCCAGAGCTCGCTGCACGCTCTGCACGCCGACGAGCTCGTCTATCTCTTCAAGAACCGCAGCAAGATCCTGGGCCCGCACAAGAACTACAAGCACCTCGTGTGGCGCACGTACAAGGACTACTGCTACTTCCTGTGGTTCACCTGGACTCGCGCCATCTGGAACATTACCATTCTGCCTACCAGTACGCGTTTTTTTGACTCTGATACTTAAGTGCTTATCAGATTTCCAGCGTTCCTTGACAGAATCTCTATCATCGCATTCGCAGTCGTCGCCTCTGGCGTTCTCTTCGCGCTCTTCGTCCTGTGTCTCCTAATCAACATACCGGCGGTCAACACCCTCTACGAATGGTTCAGCTTTCGCTACGCCAATGGCGTAAGCATGATCAATTGCAGTGCGTTGGCGCGCGCCCACATCCGATCCACGGCGTCTGACTAAAAGTGATACGTCCTACCCTCACAGTGCATCCCGAGATATTCGACGAGCTCTCAAAGGAGGAGATCCAGCACGCGTACGACGCCCTATCTGCCCCTATCGCGAACTGTCCCAATACGGACACGAAGCGTCACTTCAACCTCGACATCGCGAAACTTCTGTGCGTCTTCGCGTCCCTGCACTAGCACTCCATATCTTCTTTTCTTCGTGACTAAGCCGGATTCGCAAGGTTGCAATGCTCTGCAGTAATGTACGAGCGCACGTCCGCGCCTCTGCAAAGGGCCCTCGCGATCGAGACGGAAGGGCTCAAGACACCGGGGCACCGCGTCGATACGAATCCGGACGGCACGCTGCCTGGCGCGCTGCTGGTGAACGAGCTCGGGTCGCACGCTGCGACGGAAGTTAGCAAGCAGCTGCACCGGCACCACGAGGAGAACAAGATGAACGAGTTTGCGAAGAAGCATGGGTTGGAGTACGCCACGGTCAGCGAGCTCAACAGTCAGAGCAGCGCCGTCTGCGGTATGTTCTACGTGCGTGCAGTTCCCTCACCTCTGCGTAGCTCCTCCTGACTAAATTCATCTTCTAGGACCCGAACGGGACGTTCATCATTCTGGCGTACAAGGGAACCTCGCCTGAAGAGTTTTCCGAGTACGTTCTCTCTCCGTCCTGCTTCTAGCTCAGCGCTGAACCTGCTTCCCTTCCCTAGATGGGCATCCGACTTCACCTTCGAGCCCAGTAAGTCCTAGCGTTATCACTGCAACGCGCGCGTGACCTGACTCGGGCTGCAGAACACGCAGGGCACTGGATCCGGGGTTTCGGCAAGTGTCATGGCGGCTTCTTCTCCAAGATCTTCCCCAAACGCGTAGGGCGCGGGACGCGCATGCCATACAGTGAGCAGGATCCTGTACCCGGGACCCGTCAGATGTTGAGGAGTGGGCTCCTATTGCTAGATACGATCAAGCACGCAGTCAACGTGTGCGCGGCGCAATTGCTCCAGCGTCAACCCCACGGAACACAGATCAACGTCGTATGTCCTCTCTCTCTCTCTCTCTCGTGCGCGTTTTCGTTTTAGCGCTGACGTTGTGCCTGTGTAGTGGACGACTGGCCATTCGCTCGGGTGCGCGTTGGCGAGTCTCGTCTACGCCCGCCAGATCAACGAACCGGGCGACTTTGGACGCTCTGTCGTCGTGCGCGATGCATACCTCTTCGCCGCCCCTATCCTCTGCGATATCCACTCCGTACATGGTGAGTTCCGTCCGGGCTCCCACTTCCCGGTGACAAGACTGACCCTGCATCTGGGATTGCAGCCTTCAACAACCGGATGCACCATGCGTCGAACGTGCACGGACACCACCCGCGGACGATGTGGCGTGTGACTAATGTATGTAGCCGGTTTCAGTGTGTGGTTGGACTATCACTGTGCTGACGCCGGATCGAAGGGGAAGGATGTCGTCGCGACTGCGCTCCCGCACCAGGGAGACCATCCCGAATGGGGCTTGTCCCCGTACAACCTCTTCTCGTTTGCACATCTTGGTCAGTGTTTCGTCTTGCGCGATCGCCTTCGACTGACGCGCTCAAACTTTCAGGAACGGAAATCGAGTTGCGCAACTTTCCACATCGGTGCATCGTTCGCGGTACGTACTGCCCAACCACTCCTCCTACTGTCAAATCTAAAAGCAATGTCACTCTTTCTTTCCCTTTAGGCAACCACATCACTCCTGGCTCGCACGTCCGCGTTGTATCGAAGTTCCGTTCCCACAATAGTCCGCCGCCGGACCACCCGGAGCACGCAGTCAAGGCGAAGCACGAACGCTCCCTCTTCGCCCGCGCGGGTTTGCGGAAGCTGGAGCAAATTCCGCTTATCGGGCGGCTCATTTCGCATGGGACGGCTTTCTACTGGGTCGCGTTACGCGACGTGAGCGTTGGGAGCTGCGAGTGGGACGAAGAATAAGCGAACACGACGGCTTGAGGAATCGAAGGATGAAGTTTGCAATGCGAATGCTCGACACAGTGACACATCATCAGTACATACACACATGCACACCCTCGCGTTCGTGGTTTAAAATACCATGTATTACTTGCACATCATAATTAACTAGCTTGCACGTTGGAGATTGCTGCGCGGGAACATTTGTCGACGACCCGTCGTCGGAGTCGGCGCAAAGCCTTTGCCACGCGCCCGCAAGTTCGACTGTCGTCCCGATATCGATGGCCAATGCAAGCGGTCACGGCGCTAGGACGTCTTAGGCTCGATTTGTTCTGCTGATACACAGAGCATCGCAAGTGTCTATCTCGTGCGCCAGACACTTCGGGCCCGCCACGACTTATGCGCGCGGTTGCGCTCCCTGAAACATGCGAATCCAGGCGCTCCAAGTGTCGATGCTGTGTCCTCGTGTCCTCCATCTCCCGCTTCCGTCGGGTGAAGTTGCCTCGCCTTATCAGCCGTGGCCCGTTCTGTGCCCGCTCTCCGGATGGGCCTTCGACCGTCAAATTCAGTCTTCTCCTCGTTCAGCGATTCGAGCCTTTGGGGCACTTCGTAGACGTGGGCTCATTCCTGACTTACGCGCGTGCATCCTGAATGCCGCATCTATGAATGACAAGTGGTCGCAGTCGGCTAGTCGTTCCAACGAGCGGTGGCTCAGCATCGGAACCATTCCTGCTGAATGCGCAAGTTTGCCCTCTGTTTACCGCGCCTTTTCCTGCTTCGACCATGGCTTTCATGGCAGGCGACTACTACGGCACAGGCCTCGCTGATGGGTCATCCGAAGGCACGGCTTACACTTCGGAAAGCTATCATACCGCTCTGGACATCTTCCAGATGTCGAGATACTCCGAGTCGGCCAGTTCGGGGACTTTCAAGAGCATCATCGATCCAGCTCTAGTCGACAATGACGTTTCTACTACCGATGATCTTCGCCTAGTCTTCAGCAAGATCGACATTTCGCAGGAGCTCTTTGACGTGTCGCACATTGTCGTCGGTAAAGGCGGGTATTCGGATGTAGTACGCGGCAACCTACGAACAGTGCGGGATACGCTTATGGTCAGTGCTGGCTTCTGTTCCATCTGCTTACTTATAACAATCTAGGTCGCCATCAAGAAACCGAGAGCTCTTCACCGCGACCCAGCGTTTCTGAAGGTAACGTACTGCAGCGGGATTGCACATATCAGCTGAACCCTTCGTGAAAAGAAACTCGCCGGGGAAATCGCTCTATGGAATAGCGTTATCCATAGGAACATCTTACCTCTCTTGGGCTTGGCCTGGATCGAGAACGACATCCCTGCCATGGTATCCCCTTGGTGTCAGCACGGCAACATCATGGAGTTCCTTGCTCAGAAACGCGATGATGAGCATCTCATGTCCGTGATTTGTCGACTCGTAGGTGTCTAGATCTTTGCAGCGCAGTGCGTCATCTGAGCATAGCAATTCATAGCTGCGTGACGTGTTGCAAGGTCTTGGACATCGTGCGCCAGTCGAGACTCATTACTGTCGCTGTTCACTGAATGTTTTGACACCTTAGTGCACCACATCAAGATCACGCATGGCGACCTGAAAGGTGTAAGCGTAACCCGATGTAGGTAACCCCTGCCCGTATGTTGATACTCTCCAGGCCAATGTTCTAATATCCGACGACGGTGTTGCGCGGGTGGGCGACTTCGGCATGTCTGTAGTACTCGCCCAATACCCTGGAAAAGATGCATCGATGTTTGGTACCTTGCGATGGACAGCGCCCGACCTATTTCGCGAGGACTCTCGTCCATTAACGCCCGAGTGTGATATCTGGTCGTTTGGTTGCGTCGTTCTCGAGGTAAGTGATAGATCTAGCGGAGGAGTTATATTGGGGCAACCTACACCTTGTCGACTTGACCTAATGCGCTCATTATTTGCGCAGGTAGTCAGCAATACTAAGCCACACTACACGATTGAAGAAGAGCTCAAGGTCATTATTGCTCTCGGTCGGAACCTCGCGCCGGCTCGTCCTCCCAATTTTCCCGATCCGGTCTGGCGACTGTGTCAGGATTGCTTCCTTGTAGAGCCCCAGCAGCGCCCGAGCGCCGGACAGCTGCTTGAAAGCATGGCGCAACTCGAGACTCTCTATGATGTTGATGGTCACCCATTTGGAGACGGCTATTTTGCCAGTGAGTAGTATGTGGTGCAAATGAACAGTGACTGACGTTTTCCTAGCTGTAGCCTGGAACTGGGAGATTCCATCAGTAAAATGGGTCCCTGCTCAGACTGCTCCGAGCTCGGCCGATACGGTTGACTTCCCTGCTCAGACTGCTCCGAGCTCGGCCGATACGGTTGACTTTGTTTCATTGCTTCAACGAAGTGTGTAGAAGCTGATCCGACTGTGTACGACCCTGAGAGAATATATTCGGCACGGCTCTCTTCACAATTCTAGCGCTCGAACGCAGTCACTGAGTCAACACCAGTCAACACAGACTTGCGCGCTGCGTGTACACACATTCTCGTGCGCTGTGCCCCACACTCTCATGGCGAAAGCGGCGAATCGACGCATTGCAGCCCAATGCCCGGACGTGTACTAATATTCTGCTAATGAACATATACTGTATGATGTTGGTGTTGGTTTCCGAAGGGGACACCACTGTATTACCGTTAAACACTATAAGAATAGCGATTAGCGAGACGAGCTCATGCCTATGGCTATAGACGTTTTGGACCAGTCTGCGTACCAGATGGATTCCAGCTTTCCAGCTGGGACTTGTGCACTTTCTCGTGATGTCTCCTCCTAGGGTTCCGCACCGTCCGTACCGTAGCCGTATCCGTAAGTTCTACGGCTAGGTACGGACACGGACCGTACCGTATGGCCACCGTAGCCGTATAGATCTTGGGTCCATACGGACACGGTACGGTCCGTATCGTCCGTATACGGCAACGGCACCAGACGCTATGATTACAAGAAGATTCGATCCCGAGATGGAAATATGCTGAGTCAGCAAGCTGCCGCAGAGTCTGTCATGCACTTGCAGGCATACCTCAACTCCTCGGAGTGTGTTTAGGATCAAATATAGCATGTATACAGTACCCCCGGGAGCTTCCCGGAGCCTTTTAGCACGAATTTGCAGGTTCCCACTGTGTCAGGACCGCATCACCGTACATACGGCCGTAAGTCCGTATACGGACGGGCCGTATTTGGCAGTCTTGGAGGGGCATACGGACACGGTCCGTATTCCGCAGCACCGTATACGGTACGGTCCGTAACCGTATTACGGACGGCCGTAAACCGTAAATACGGTCCCGGTGCGGATCCCTATCTCCTCCGTCGGAGACGGGAGCAGGCACAGGAGGTCGCCGGGACCGGGTCCGGGCTGTCACTGTCATGTGTCAGCACCGCCGGCGACGCTTCCCATCACTGTCAACCACCCTCGTCGTCGCCGGCGCCGTCGACGACGAGATTCCCGTCCACAGAGCCCATTTCTTTGTATTTTAAATCCGTGTAAAGACCGAATATGTTCAAGTACACGAAATAAAGCTATTGAGACACTGCATATCCTGCACTTAAGGTTCAGACCCGGCACAACTGCTGCACGGTGCCGCCAACAGCGACGGCCACGTATAAAGCCCATTTCTTCGTATTTCACACCACGTAAGGAACAAATATGCTTATATGAATATAATGGAGATACAGAGGATACAATATTAGTCTAGTGTCTAATCTAATACCTGTGTCTGTGTGTAAGGGGAACCTAGGATTACGTACACAGACGCCGGTCAGCTGCGGATATGGTTGAGCGGAGTTGTAATTAGCTCGCTCTCTCTCTTTTTCACTCTCACCTCTCGCAATCAACTCAGTGTCTTAACCTCACTCGCTCGCCCCTCTCCGCGGTAGTTGGGCGCCGTACTCAC
>KV426005.1:4349-32672 GCA_001632375.1 Exidia glandulosa HHB12029
TCCGACACCTCCACCGCTACCCCTGTTTCACCAACCTCGGCCCATCTACCCTTCACCATGGCGGCCGATCAGCAAAACTTCGACACCCTTATCCACACCCTAGGCACCCTCGCCACCGGTCTATCTCAAGTCGTTCCCTCGAACACCAGCCCAGCCGCCCCTTCGGCGACCTCTCAGGCCCCCGAGGAACGCAACTATATCGCCAAACCCGACGCCTACAACGGCGACAAGGCCCACTACAAATCCTTCCGTCAATCCATCTGCCTGTACGTCGCTGCTATTTCTAGCCAACGAGGCAAGATACTCGCGACTCTTTCGTACCTTACCCAGGGAGACGCCAACGTTTGGGCGCGCTCCTACTTTACCAACCACCAAGACGCTCTTGCGGCCAACACCGTCGTCTGGACCACCTTCCTCAAAGAACTCGACGCTCGCTTCAAAGACCCTCGTCTCGCCGCGAACGCTCGCCAGAAGTTCCTTCACTTCAAAATGGGCAACACCGACGCCCGCACCTTCTTCATCGAGGTCGACGAAGTCCAAGACGTAGCCGGATATGCCAACAGTACTCAGCACGATGACCACGTGGTCGACACTCTCGAACGCAACATGCCTGCCGACCTCGTCCTCGCCATTCACACTGCCCACGAGTCCTACAAGTCGACGACCCACGAGTCCTACAAGTCGACGACCCACGAGTCCTACAAGTCGACGACCCTCGCGACCATCGCTGGCCTGAAGGCCCTCGGTCTCAACATCGACGCCGACGTTGCAGCCGCTCAACGTGACGAGCTCAACAAGCCCATCAGCTATGAGATGTTCCGCGAGTACGCACTCCACCACGACGAACACGTCCGTCGCGCACGTGAGAAGGGAAACACCAAAGCTGAGTCGCAGCCTACCCGCCCGAAGCAGTCGTTCCCAACTAACAGGCCGTACGGGAATCCTATCGCGTCTCTCACGATGCCAACCACGTTCTCGGTGGCGAGCTCGGCCACCGAAGACACCCCGAAGCCAGCTCCCACCGTGTGGAACCGACCCACACCCGCCGCCCCTGCGAAGGAGTGTGAGCCCGATGTTATTCCTATGGACATCGACCGTACCAACGTACCGAACAAGGCTTGTTGGACCTGCGGACAGCACGGCCACTACTCGGCTCAATGCCCTCGCCGCGCCGTCCGTGTTCACACCCTAGGACCCGACGAACTTCGACAACTCGCCGACGAGATGGAGAACGCGCGCGAGCCCACCGACCCGGCGTCGGATGTTGAGCAGGATTTTTGAGTACCTCGTCGAACGTCACGCCCTCGCCGAGGTGTATTCCCTCTTCCAATATATCTGAGTCCACTTTCCGTCCCTCGCGTGAACACCTAAAGCTGAGAAGAGCCGTAGTCCAGGCCTCTCCTCATCCTCATCAACTGGACCTTCGAATCACCCTCGTTTCACCCAACACTCGTTTACGAACCCCCGCCCGGGCACTGCTCGACTGCGGCTGCACCAAAACCAGTATCGACACCAGTTTCGCCCGACGGATGGGTTTCATCACCCAGCCCGTCCAATTCCCACGACCCGTCTACAACGCCGACGGATCACTCAATGGTCACGTCAAAGAGGTCGTACCCCTCGAGATGGAAATCCGGGACGCCGACGGCGCCCTACACCGCGAACGATTGGATTTTCCAGTCGTCAATCTTGGGGGAAAACACGACGTCTTCCTCGGTTTCGACTGGCTGGAGGACCACAACCCACTCATCGATTGGAAGGCCCTCAGCATTGTCTTCGGTCGCTGCCCTCCCCGATGCGGCATGAACGACGAGTACATCAAGGTCCGATCGGTTTCCGAGTACATCCAGCGAGTAGAAGCCGGAGACTTTCCCATGGCCCCCGAGGTCGAAGAGTACGTCCGCGCATTCGCCAGCAAAGCCACTGAAATTGCTGCGAAAGCGGCTCAGAACGGAGTCACCACGGAGCTACCGTCGGCATACCAAGACTTCGCCGACATCTTCGCCAAGACCGAATTCAACAAGCTACCCGAAAACAAACCGTGGGATCACGCCATTAAGCTACAGCCTGGCTGGGAGAGTCAGAGGGGGCTCAAGGGAAAGGTGTATCCCATGTCAGCCACCGAACAAGCTGAACTCGACGTGTTCCTAGACGAAAACAAGAGTTCGGGGCGGATCCGACCCTCGAAGTCGCCAATTGCAGCACCCTTCTTCTTCGTACATAAGAAGGATGGGAAGCTGCGACCCGTTCAGGATTATCGGCGCCTTAATGCAGTGACGGAGAAGGACTGTTGGCCACTATCGCTCGTCGCAGACATCATTACGCGCATCAAGGACGCGAAGGTATTCTCGAAGATGGACGTCCGATGGGGGTACAACAACGTGTGCATCAAGGAAGGCGACGAATGGAAAGCTGCGTTCATTACCAACCGAGGGCTGTTCGAACCTCTAGTAATGTTCTTCGGGCTAACGAACTCGCCCGCTACCTTCCAGCACATGATGGACGATATCTTCGATGACCTCATCCGAACCAACAAGGTCATTGTCTACATGGACGACATACTGGTGTTCTCGGCGACGCTCTCGGAACACCGAGCCACCGTCCGAGAAGTACTTCAGCGACTCCGACAACACAGGTTGTACCTCAAGCTCGAGAAATGCAAGTTCAAACAAGAGGAAGTCGACTTCCTCAGACTGGTCATCGGCAACGGGAGCGTCGGTATGGATCCTCTCAAGGTACAAGCAATCCAGGAATGGCCACGTCCCCGAAACCTTTCGGGGGTCCGAAGCTTCGTACAATTCTGCAACTTCTACCGTAACTTCATTGACAAGTTCGCCGAAACCACGGTACCCTTCAATCGCCTGCTCAAGAAAGGGATCCCGTGGGCATGGACGGACGTAGAAGAAACAGCGTTTGAACGGCTGAAAAACGAAATCGCGAATAACGTTACGTTGCTCATTCCCGTACCGAACGCGCGATTCCGACTCGAGACTGACGCTTCGGATTACGCTGCGGGGGCGGTTCTACACCAGATCATCGACGGCAAGCCGAGACCACTCGCGTTCTTCAGCAAAACGTTCACCGAGATGGAGCGCAATTACCAAATCTACGACAAAGAGATGATCGCCGTTATGTGGGCGCTGAACAACTGGAGGCACTTCCTGCGCAACTGTCCCGAGTTCGACATATGGACGGACCACATGAATCTACAATTCTTCCGTGAGCCTCAGAACCTGAACCGTCGACAGGCTCGCTGGCACACCGAACTCGCAGAGTACAACTTCAAGATGCATCACCGCCCCGGCTCGCTCAACATTATCGCCGACCGCTTATCGCGTACCGGCTTGCCCGATGGGGGGGGTGAAGAACGACAACTCCAACATCGTCTTACTTGCAGAAGATCGGTTCAAGCTCGGCACGCCGAACATCGTCCGAAAGCTGTCGTATCGCGAGGCCGAAGAAGTTATGGAGGAAATCCGGCGAAGGTTCGCACAGCAAGACGACTTTGTCGAGGCCTTGCGTATCGGAGGGGACAAGCGAATCGTGATCACCAACAACATCATTGAGTACGAGGGAAAAGTGTACGTACCTCGGGATCGAAACCTACGAGAACGTATTATTCACGCACACCACGACACGATGCTCGCTGGACACCCCGGGAGGTTCAAGACAGTAGAACTCATTCGCAGAGACTACTGGTGGCCCGGCATGAGAGGCCAAGTCGAACGCTACATTCGGGGATGTGAAGTCTGTCAACGCACGAAACCAGCGCACGGACCCACCGCAGGTCCTCTTCACCCCAACCCTGCCCCAAGCGCACCATGGGAAGAGATCACAGTCGACCTCGTCGGCGAGTTACCGGACTCCCGAGGATACAACACCCTCATGGTGGTCGTGGACCGCTTAACGAAGATGTGCGTAGTCCTCCCCACCAACATCACCCAGTCCACTGAAGGCACGGCCCGACTATTCCTCGAGCATGTCTTCAAGAGGTTCGGCCTCCTGAAGAAGGTGTACAGCGATCGCGGCAAGCAATTCGTATCCAAGTTCATGTCCGAGCTATACCGAATCCTCGAGATCACGGGCAACCCGAGCACGGCGTTCCACCCGCAGAAGGATGGCCAAACCGAGCGCATGAATGCAGAAGTTGAGAACTACTTGCGCCAGTGGGTCTCGGCACGACAGGACGACTGGGCAGACTGGGTCCCTATCGCCGAGTTCGCGCTCAATAACCGAGCTTCTGAAGTAACAGGGCAGTCTCCGTTCTTTCTGAACCACGGACGCCACCCTCGCACTAACATCACCGTCAAGAACGAGTACTCGAACGAAGGTGCCCACGAGTTTGCCAAACGCATGCAGAAGGCTTGGGAGGAGGCAGCCTCGGCCCTCCGAATAGTTGCCGAGATTACAAAATCGCGAGTCGACAAGAAGCGAGCACCCCCGCGCGACTACACACCGGGCGACAAGGTGTGGCTCGAAGGAACCAACATCAAGACGGACCAAGCCACGATTAAGTTTGCGCCCAAGCGGTACGGCCCCTTCTCCGTCCTCGCCAAGGTCGGACGTGCGGCCTACAAGATTCGCCTTCCCCCGTGCTGGAAACGACTACACCCGGTCTTCAACGAGTACCTCCTATCACCATACCACGAACCCGAATCCACGCGCCAACAGGCGAAGCGACCTCCTCTACCAACCGTCGTCGAGGGCGAACCACAATACAACGTCGAACAGATCATCAAGGTTCGCAAATGGCGCGGCAAATTTCAATGGCTGGTGAAGTGGGAAGGGTACGGACACGAGGAGAACACGTGGGAACCGCTGGCCAACATTTCCAAAGCGCGAGAATCGCTGACACAGCCGGCATAAGGGGGTTCGATTTTTGGAATCGAACCAGTAGTTCGACGTGCCGTTCAGTCGCTTGTTTGGACTTGATAGACACTTATGTATTTACGCTGAGCCGCCACGAAGTTTGAAGGAGCCGAATTCGGCACATCCCGCCGCTCTGTCCCAACGTCGTCAGTCTTTGTTGCTGTCACAAGGCCACCCGAACTATTATGCGTAGCCACGACGCGTAATTACCACTTGCTGAGAACCGCGCTTCCCTGCAATGTCCAAGCCCCACCAGATCATTACGACGCAAGCCGAAATCGACGCAGACACACGCCAAAGAGCGCGCGAAGTAGGGTGTGAACGAGCACAAACAATAAATGCTGTCCGCGATATCGAGCAGGCACGTAAGTTTGAGGAGCATTTTGCGCAGCAGCAGGCCGTTTTCGAAGCTGAGCGGCTGCAGTGGGACTCGGAGCAGCCCATGGAAGCCGCCGCCGCCGCTATGCGAGTGCAGCAGATGCAGCAGGCCATCAGTCAAACGCAGTGTGTACATTTACTCCCACGGCTTTCGTCGCTGACGCTCCTGCAGAGCGCAGATGCAGAACATACTACTGCCCGCTGGACATCCAGCCCCAGCCCCGTCCCGCCGCCTGCTGGTGTCCCTCCAGCACATGCGCAGCCACCGCCGGATCCTCTACAAGGTACTACAGCTTATGCTAGTCCAGCGGACCCTGTACTACCTATCCGACACAGGAACACGATGCGAGTATGCGTCCGGACGATCGGACTGTACCAATTGACGAGGACGACGCTTCCCTAGGACAGTAGAGGAACAAAGATATGTAGGCTCGAGTACAACCTGTACATGAATGCTGATTTTACTCTAGGGGAGCTTTGGAGATACATCTCAGTGGGCTTTCGGGCAAAGTTGCTGCTCGCGCCCTCCCAGTGCTCCCACCGACGAGTAGAAAGCCTGTCACCGTCAGCTTTACGATCGTGCCAGTGATAATTTGACCAATGCAGAGTCATTTATTCCACTCGATCTCGTTGAAACTGCGCGCAAGTACACGGGGATGCAGAAGGACGGCGTCATACTAGTAGCAGCGCATGTCAATCACATTCACGACACGGTTTTCGACGAGATGCAGAAGTCGTGCGCCCCTTACGCTGTCCAAGAAATCGACCCCTAGGAGTCCGTCGACTCAGAGTGGAATAGCGTTATGCGGGATATCGCCCTCAGTGCCTTCCGATACACACACTCCTATCCAGCGTCTACCAGACTAGACATCAGACTCTCATGCCTGGGTACCCATAACTTACCATCTGACTTCTTAGTGGCAATACTGTATTGAGACGTGGCTGTGTCGTCTCGGGCGATTTCGCGTGGGTCAGGACCTTCCGCTCGTGATTCTGACACTCATCACGTGGCACTGCTGAAGCGGGAGAGGTCTTTATAGGCCCGTCCACTCCTGTATAATACTACACTACGTGATATAAACTACCATGCATTACAGCGCTGCAATCGTAAATGTACGCGCTGCTCGCAGCTCAGACACATGTACAAACTTAGAAGAGCCAGCTCGTCACTGGACTCGGATGTGAGGATGAAAGTAAGAGGGACTTTGTTCCTTTGCCCTTCCCAGCCTGTTTGTGGCTGACGCGTCTGCAAACTGTTATTCCTATTCTGGTATAGGTCTTCTTCCCGATGTAGAAAACGTGCCACGATAATCCCTTTGTCAATCGAACAAGCATTGATATATAATGGGATAAGCAAGTGAACACCGTACTGAACTAGGGGTTCGACAATTTGACATCGAACCCCCCTTTGCCGGCTGTGTGAAGGACTTCTACGATTCCCAACCCGACGCGATACGGCCTCACGACCTCGAGCTACGTCGGAGCATATTCCCGCGCGAGCTGTTTCCTGACATTTTCACTTATCCACTGACGACGGTAGTCGATACGACCCTTCCGTCTGAGGCCGAGCTGCGACGATGGGCCCTCGCAAACGGTCTACGCGCGTAGGGGGGTTATGTTCCAGCTCGGCACCATTTCGGCATCCCGAGCTCTACACCGATGAGGAGTACGCGCTAAGACCTCCCACTACCACGGGGCGTCGTACTGCTTACGAGGATGCCGACGGGGCCCGGGGCGGCACACTAGCGGAGACGGGACGCCGAGACGCTAGTTGGAGAGTACTTAGGATCTGGACCTCGCTCCACTTGTACTTCACTTTCCCGCTGGTTGATATTACGCCTGTATCGCTGCACAACCTCGCTGAAGGCCTCTCCTGTGCTTTGTGAGATCTCTCTCTGCGCTCCTCGCCGTGTCCGCAACATGAAATGCCGCAAGGTCATTCCCGCTGGCCCGCAGAACAGCGCCAAGAAGGCTGCGGCAACACTGCTGAAGATGTAACGCCTGACAACGCGCCGCCACCGTATGTGTTCAAGTATTTCTGTGCAACCTGCGTACATCGAACTAACTGAGCTGCAGGACGCTCACAGCCAGCGGCCGCGCCTTTGACCCTCCCGGTCAGGTGCTTCCTGCTGCTGCTCTTCAATGCAGTAAAGGTGTGTCGACCATGCCTGCAGCCTCCAAAGCTGTGGTTGATAGCGATGGTGCGTGTGTGTCATGTACAGGTGTTGTATACTCATTGTATTCAGGCCTGTTCGGAGCCAACAACGAGTCGGCCAGCGATGTTGATGCGCCCAACGGCCAGCCTAAGGTTACAACTGCGATACCGAGTCTGAAGAAGGTCGTTGTGCCTATGACACCACGCAAGCGGGGTCCCACAGCATGTACGTTCTTCTTGTCCCTCTATGTCTTTACTTACTTACCCAGTTCCACTCAGTTGTCTTTTGTATCCGTGATGTGGATGACTCCCTCAAACAGCCCGACGTTGTGCTTGCTCCTGCGCACAGCGTGCAGGTTGAGTCTACGGCCGTTTGGGCCGATCCAGCACACAAGCATCCCACCGGCCCCCAGCTCCTCTACAGGGTGGCTCTCGCCATACAGTGCCATGGCCAGTGCGCTTGCTGTTGCTAGCATGCTGATGAATCCAGAGGAGGAAAGCATCACCAAGGCCAGTGGACGTCCAAGCACTTGATGTCTACAATTATCAGTGTGTCTGGATCTCTGCTCCTGCCTTTATCAAGGACAAGTATGCATCAGATGCAATGCATACTTGGTCTGCATTTATGAAGGAAGTCAAAAATACTTAGAGTAGAAAGCACAGAATGTCCATGCCGCATAAATACATCTGCATTCAAGCTTGAACAAAAAATTGGAAAATGCTGAGTTCTACAGTTTCCTATGATCTGGTCCTCTACTCCATAGTCGTGTCATGGCTTGAGCCCCAGAATTTATCTTTGTGGCCGAAGTGTGTGTCCCTACTGAACCCTCACCACACTATACTGACCAAACCTGCAGAAAATCCTAGGACCTCCTCTTTCCGTGGTAGGAGCTCCTATAAAAGACCTGGTTAGTGCACTGCTGACAGCCAGCAGAAGTTATACGCCACACATATGGGCCAGAAGAAAATCCCTGGCAGCAGGAACAAGTGGCTTGCTGATGCAAAGCTTGCTACATTGTTGCTTGCAAACGCCAAAGTCACTATGGTCTGGAAACTCGTCATCCATCCCAGCATTGACACTGGCTCTGGCCCTGTAGCCAGGGTACTGTACGGAGGTGTATTAATACCGTGTCACGTGTCACAAGCCTTCGACGGTACGGTAATGAGGGTCGTTTTGTCACGGTCACAAAGCCCAGACGGTAATATAATGTCACGCCATAGGGAGAACATAAAGTCTATATGTGTAATTTTTTCTAAGCCGCTTCGCGGCGGGAATGGCAGCGCGGGGTTGCAATTAATGCCTCACTTCATTTCCCGGCCCGCATGCGCTTCGGCGACGGGGACTCGTCAACGTCCTCGTCAGTCGAGTCGACGTAGCGTGCTGTACCGCGCGCCTTACGCGAAGGCTGCGTCCGGCGCGGCGGTGGCGGCCCTGTATCGCTGTTGGTCTCGTGCCCTGCAGACGAGACTGCGGCGCGCTTGCGTTTCGTGCTTCCCGTCCGCTCTACAACCAGTGTCAGAGACACGGCGCGTACAATCTGCATCCCCACGCACCTGACGCTCTGTCGCTCCCTTTGCCCGTCTTAGCCCCTGGTTTCGTCGTCTTGTGGACCGCTGGTTTTACTCGGCGAGGAAGAGTCTTGTACGCCGCCTTGCGCTCGGCCTCTGTGGCAGGCTCCTTGACGGCCGCTGGATTGGTCGTGCCGATGACGGCAATGTCCAGCGCAACGAAAGACGGTGCGCCCTGCGGAAGTCAGTATGCGTCGATTCGTGATCAGGTGCTGAAGACGGACCACTTCAGGTGCACGAACAACCCGTGGCCCGACCAGAGTAGCGAGCGGCTCCTCGTCTTCGCTGCTCTCGCCACCGTTCTCCGTATCCGGCATCACCGTGTCCCATGTGAGTCCCGCATCGTCGATTTTCGTAGCGCTGACGCCGTCATCCTCCACAGAATGCATGATAACATCGAGTCGATCCTCCGCGGAATGCTGGAGCGCAAAGTCTTCATCGCTCCAGGCCCGGTAGTCCATGTCGTCAAAGTCGTAGTCGATGTACTTCATGTCGATGTCGTTGTCGCCAAACCCAGACTGGTTATCGTGCATCAAGTCGCCGTTGTCAGGTGCCATGCTGTCGTCGCCATCCCCGTTCCTGTCGCCGTCGCCGAGTACTGAGGAAATCCAACTGCCAGCATCGCCGTCTGGGTCAGACTCTCCATCGCTCGCATCGTATCCCGCCGTTTCTGCGGTGTCGTCCTCTTGCAGACCGTGAGCGAGGACGAGAGCACCGTCACCGTCCCACGTGCATCTCTCGTCGAGTTCGTCGTGCAGCGCAGCTTTAGCGACCACATCTGCGGGTAGTGCGGTGTCGTCGTCATCGCCGTTGAAGTCCATGTGCTGCTCGTGTAAGGTTGTGAGGTCCATTGGCATCGGAATTGCCGGATCGTCTGACGCAAACTCGGCGGTGAACGCAGGGTCGGCGAGGTGCTGCATGCAGTTCTGCATCGCGGCGTCGCTCATGATACTCTCCCATGATAGGTTGAGCCCCTTCACGACGCATTTTTCCCATGCCTGCTTGACCAGCTCTGGCCGCGAGGCTACGTACTTGTACGCTTCGACAGCCCACCCAATTGAGGCATCGCGGAGCACCGGCAGAGACGTTGGGATCACAATGTCAACTGCAGGTCGCCCGGCTACGAGCTGGCGTGTGACGGTACCGACGACCCAGTCCGTTGCCGCAGTCTTAAAGACGTGCTTCACTATACGCTGGAGTCCAACATCGGCGGGTTGGAATATACCGGTACCTGAAACACTTGTCAGTGCAGACCTTGTCGGAACACAATGGCACCTACATCCGCCAGGGATGAACCTGGGTAAGATCCAGGGGTAGGTTGCTTTCAGCCAGGGAAGAAAGTCCTCTTCCGACGTCTTGGCGATGTGAACAGGCCAAACATCGAGGAGGAGGATCATACGTTCCTCTGGCGCAAAGTTGTACTTAGAGCACATCCGAGAGTGATATGGAATCACTACTTCCTGGATCCACTGTCGCAGCTTCAGTGTGTGTACAGCGGTCGTGCAAGACAAAGTGACCCACCTCCTTCATGGATTGCCGAGAGCTCCAGTGCCGCGTATCGCCATGAGCGTGTTTGAACCCAAGTGCCTCCGCTTCCTCCCAGCCGTCTGCCGCAGGCGAAGGAAGACTGTCCGCGCGTTTGCCACCCCAAACTGTCTGGAAGGGGAGGAGCTCGCCCGAGCAGGAGGAAGCGACCAACATCGTCATCTACATGCCCATTTAGTCAAACAATGGTCGGATCTGCAGGTCAGAGACATACCTGCCGCTTTTCGTCGTGCCCATGCACAGTGATTTGCTTAGCGCCGCGCTCCGCCCAGGTCTTCTTCCCCGATGGCAGCAGACTGAACCCCCCTTGGTCGCCATTGACCAAGAGACAGGGGTGCTTAATAGTCTTGATACGGACGTCGAAGGTGATCCGGGCATGCGCGGCGAGACAAAGTGCTTCCCACTCGTCCGGGATCTTCTGTGCGGCGCGAGTCGAAGCCCGCATGGACCACCCGAGCTCAATCCGAAGAATATCATGTACCATCCACTTGCTGAATGTACATTTAATGAGCTCATCGATCCCAGAGCGGCGAGCATGTGCAAGAAGAATCCCACGAGCGACAGGAACCGAGATGGCGGCATGTGCAGCACGGGTGACACGGAGCTGTGCAAAGGCAGGTCCAAAGATATCTGCATATTTCACCTGAGTAGAAAGTTCAGTCGGCTTGTTAAAGTGTGGCGGGAGCGGGACATACGACAATGCGCTTCCGCCCGGCATTCTTGTTAACACCATCACCCTGGATCCTCGCCAGGAAGCTCGACGACCAGCCCAGGTTCCCGTTGGCGTCACGGGATATCCACTTCCGTAGGACATCGGCCGTCAGGCCAGTAAATCGTCCCGCTGCGTCGCTCAAGTGGAGCTGTCGCACAATCTCGGTCGCGCTCTTGAAGCCGCCCGCCGCCCGCACCGCCATCTCGTAGTCAGGAAACAGCGTACTCCGAGCCCAGGTTGCCTTCTTCCGCTTTGGAGCACGCGGCTTTGCCTTCGGTCCTTGCTTGCGCTTTGGACGATGGGTGGCAGCGGCAGCGGCAGACCCGTTTGCGAAGAACCGCTTGCGACCGCCTCGCATAAGACGCTGCAATGCGGTCAGAACCTCATCTGCGTGGCAAGCAGCTTTCGTTACCTCGGTGGTACGCTTTTCCGCCGCCTTGCCAGCGAGAGCAGCCTTGACGCGAGCCCGATGGAGCCGTTGACGCTCGCGAGCTGCTGCACGCGCCCGCTCCTTCCTGATAGCTACCTTCTCGGTCTCCACTGCCTGCTGCGCTGCGCGACGTGCTTCTCTCTCTGGCCTCTCCTCCGCCTCGCGTTTGGCCTGCTCCGCTCGTGTGAGCCTCGGGAACATGTCGAGCTTCGTCTGTTTCGTTGCCGTCACCGTGGCCTTCCGTTTTGCGAACTTCTCGATGCGCCGAACCGCCTGGGGTGATAGGAGCGCCGGCGGCGTGAGCTCGGTAGCTTTTGGCGCCTTGTCCGCCGATTTAGTGGGTGTGCGTGGACCGGGCGGGCGGCGAGATACGGTAGTCGGTGGGGATTTCGGTGCGCCCGAAGCTTGGACGGATGACCTGTCCATGGCTGAACCTCGAGGCGCCTTCGCAGCGCACAGAAGGGCGTCAATCCACTCCTCTAGCTCGTCGAATTGGGATGCTCTGCAATTTTCGTTCGCGTATCCCTCGACCGCATCTTCAAGTATTTCCAGGACAGTGGACAGCCGACCGCCGCGCTCTGGAATGCAGAGCTTATCAACGGAGCCGAATGCGACCTTGAACCAGGCAGCAACGCGAGCGGGCTCGTCGGCGCGAGCTAGGCTGTCGTAGAGCTCTCCTGCATCTGCCAGTTTGCTGTCCGAATCATGCGGGTGATAGGGAATTGACGATGGCAGCTCGTTGAAGGCTGCCCGTAGCTGTTTTAGCTTGGGATCGAAGCGCTGTTGAGCGCGCTCTATACGATCCCGAGTGGTCATGATGTGCAGTGACGAGGTCGAGAGCTTTCGCGAGAGTCCGGGACGGGTCGAAGGCAAATTTATTCGGAAGTAAACGGGCCGCGGAATTACAACTGCAGATCGGTTTCGTCCCATTTCCTGCGTGAATTACAATCTGCAAGTCATTTCCTGGCGTTTTATACGAAATAGAGGCTCTACGACATGTGTCACAGTCACATGGAGGAGACGGTAATGTCTCCGAGGTGTCACGGTGCTGACCCACACGGTAATAATACACCTCCGTACAGTAGTCAAGGTTCTGTGCACTGTGTTTTCTACCAAGCCTGAGGACCTGGACTTGGTCAGTGCTCATCTTTCCTGCATAGGACAGCATGCATTAACAAGGATGAGGAAGAAGTGCATCTTGATACTGTGATTTTTACAAGCATGTCACCGCAGATGGATTGGACGCTGGAGGAGAACAGTCAGCACTTTGGAATCACTCTAGACACCATGGAAGTCCTGGAATTTCTGCAGGGTAAGAGCCTGTCCGGCAACGGCGGCAGCCGTTTCGGTTTCGGTTTCGGTTTCGGCCGTCTCCGATAGGCCACGCGTCTCTGTCCTCTTTTTATTTCCCATAACACTGCGCTCCCCTCCTCTCCTCCCGCTATTATTTATTGACGCCCAGCAAGCTCGGGGTCGGTTACTCGCATCGTGCGGGCACTTTTGGTCCACCAGAAGGCGGATTTCGTGCACCCTCGGGCAGAAATGCTGAGTGGTGGTACGAGGATATTGTAGCCCTCGTCAATGCCGCACTACCCGAGCTGGCCACTGCAGGCG
Source organism: Exidia glandulosa HHB12029 (assembly GCA_001632375.1). NCBI lineage: Eukaryota > Fungi > Basidiomycota > Agaricomycetes > Auriculariales > Exidiaceae > Exidia > Exidia glandulosa. The sequence goes on from KV426005.1 coordinate 17,622, forward strand.
AGGGCCACAAGCTTCAGGCTGCTGCAAAGAAGAGAGTCGCCGCGGTTCTGAACGCCCGTCTGCGCGGTGGAGCAGCAAAATCCGAGAAGGGCGTGCAGCAAAAGCTCACCGACGTGTGTGGCCGTTTTCTCGCTGTGGACCATCCTGATACTTATCTAGGTTCTCAAAATCTACCACTCTGTCACTTTTCTGAAGGGGCTTGACCAGCAGGGCTCCGGATTGCACTGGGACGACACGTTCGGTGCGAATGTTCGCAGTCCCGCCGACGAGAACATCTGGGACGGCATCATTTCGAAGCACCCGTACTGCGAGCCCTTCTGCACCGTGGGCTGGGACCTCTTTGACATCGTCGCCAAGATGCGGCCCAGCAAGGCGAAGGGTGACTACGTCGTCCACGCTGCAACTGGCGAGATTGGTGCCAACCGCATTGGCCCGTCCTCGGGTGATCCCCCCAGCCGCGATTCCACTCCCGACGCGACCACAAGTGCGGAGGACGGTGACGGTGGTGCAGCAGCCTCACAGACCGTTGTTGACCCGTCCACACAGGGTGCGTGCGTGCGAGTCGCAAAGCCTGCATTGTGACACTGATTGTTCACGTCATTCTAGGCACTGTCCCTCCCGCAACCCCTGCCCCAGTCTCCTGCAAGCGCTCCTCCAGCTCCGTGCCCGCGTCTACCGTGAAGCGTGCCCGTACCGCGGCCGACAGCCTCACCGCGCTTGGTGACCGTGTCGGCGAGTTCACCGAGGCATTCCGCGAGGCCAATGTTGTAACGGGGATCCGTCACACAGGCTGTAAGTCTTGAGAGGGGTCCCGGCAAACGGAACCGAGCGTCACTGCGAGGGACTGGCGGAGGTGTGAAGACCTCGAAGGTCTCCGAGAGGTCAAGTACCGCTCCGGGAGCGAGTACCGTAAGGTAAGAAGCCCTGTACAACTCTGCGGACCTCGACGACGGAGTCATGCGAGGAGCAGCGGGCGACGAGGGCGAATACGGCGACGGGCGCACGTATTATCCGGAAGAGGCGGCTTACACGGCCGCGGCGTGAGCACGAAAGAGTACGGCTCAGCCCTCGCGCTGAGAGGCTGGGTTCGGTGTCTTGAGGGGACGACGGGCCTGTGTCAGATGACGATTGAGAGGTAAAAAGATGATGATTCTATTCTAAGTCCGACGGAAGTATACATGCGGAGCCGGCGGTCGGAGTTATATAAGGACCCGTTACAGAGCCCCCCCTTCGAGCGTCTGGCGTATGCATGGAGATGTAAGGAGCAAAGGAATAGAAAGATAACAGAGCATAGATCGTTTTAGTGAGCATATAGAAGAGGTAGCGATGCCATGTAGAAATGAAGACGGGTGTTGCGGCATAAGCAACCCAGCGGGTATCCCGATAGCTTGTCCATGTGCCAAGTGCCCAAATTTTTCCCCAAAGGGGCAGGAACCGACTGCTGATCACCCTCAGAGGAGTGGACAAGTGGGTATGATGGCGGCAGCGGCATGTTGCCCAGTGCGATAGGTGCTAGCACTTGGCGGCAGAGTGCACGATGAGTGATCCGTCGCGGAACGAGCAGATGTTGAACAGCGATAGACGGCTTGCGAGACACTCCGGCGTCAATGATGGACGATTACCGAGCGGCGGCGCAACACGAGCAATCGTGGGGAATGATTCTGCCTCGACGGACGAATGCGTCGGACTGGCGAGAGCAACCCTCACCGGAACCATGACTGCGCGAGGACGAGGATGGAAGCGTCGTATGAGGCATAGGCATGGTGTCCCCCAGGCCAGACATCGCACCCGTACGCGTACAGACAGCCGGACTGACTAGACGTGCCGACCCGAATGTCTTGCATGTCCGCGCGATCGGTGCAGAAGTGCGCGAACACCGAAAGTGGAACAACCGCGGTACTCGACACTACATCCGCGCCGTGTAGGACGTGAAGGGTGCGGACGGCAACAGATGAACGTCAAAGGGTAGAGTCCACGGCGTTGGATGAGTGTCGTGGGGGGCGCCACAGGTCGAATGTTGAGCTGGCATGGCTGAAACGCGCCTCGTGGGGTTCTGCGACGCGTGCACTCGAGCCGGGCTCGAGGATGCAGTAACAGAGCGACTCTGGCGCCTGGGATCGGACAAGGCGAGACTGGAATGGCGGTGACGCGGCGCGTGCAGCACCGACAAAGGGCCGCTTTTCAACGGGGAGCCCAGATGGAAAATTAGAACGAAAATATGCGGAATGGACTATCTATCGAAATATGTGGAGGCATGGGTAGAGAGGATGCATGGGGAGGGGGAAAACTTGACTGGAATGAATACACTCGCAGTCTCGCACCACGCCGCGCGTGAAAATGAGCCGGGCTCATGTGCGGACATGCAAGGACGGGGCTTCTGGCCACTGGCCGTCAAGGGTGCCGAGCAAGGTGAGTGCGCTCGACACCGGAATAGGATTCGCCTCCTGCGGGAGTGCAAGGCTGGGGAGCTCGGCAATGAGCAACGGGTACAGCGAGTAGGCCGAGAGCGATGCTACATTGCCGCGATTGACGGGTGCAGCTGTATGGCAGACTGCGGGGACACCTTCTGCGATCACCCCGTACAATTTCGCGTCTGAACCAGCCTTGCCGGGCGACGCTGCTTTTGAACTCGGGAAACCAAACGAACTCGAAGACACAGTCGGACTGGGCACGCTTGCGCCGCGCACGGTTGTGCGGACGGAGCGAGACGACGTGTGCACGAAATGGGTAGAAATCGTACGCTGCGTTGCGAACCGACGCACAGGGCTCGACGAAGCTATTGCGGATGAGCTGTAATGTACGACCAACGGCGAAGACACGCGGGCAGATACTACCGCGGGCGTACGGTGCGAACGCATGGCCAGACTCGACTGGGCGCACGTCGCGGCAACGACAGACGGATCGGGCGACGGTTCGTTCTCAAGCGGCGAGCGCGCGAGAACAGCCTGCCGCACTCGAGGCGCCGGTGTCGACACGCTGTAGCCCACGAGTTTTGACGCTTCCGAGAACTTGTGCGAGCGAGCGACGCGTTCTGGCGCGGCGCGATGCTCAGACGTAACGCCCCTCAGGTAGGACCTCCCGTCCGAGCGGGTACGAACAGCCAGACTGACTCGACAGGGAGACTTGATCACCGGGCGCGCGGTAGAGCAAGTGCGACCGCACGGCGCCGAAGCACGCGAACGCGGGCGTGAAGCAACCGGGTTGCTCGACACGGCATTCGCGTCGCGTGACGACTTTGCTGGCGGTCTTTGATGCACAATAAGCGTCGCGAGAGGGAAGTTCGCTCGAGGTAAAGGCGAACGCGGCACGTCTGCTTTCAGCGCACGCTTCGCAGCGCTAGAACGAGGACTGCGAGCCGGGCTCGACGAAGTCCTCGCAGACGAGACGTCGCGCTCAACCAGGGACGCGGATACCCGTGTGGACGTAGTAGGCGGCGCATGGAACAGACGCGCGTCCATGCTTGGCTGAGCGAACGCCGCAGCCACGATAGACAAAAGGGACGTCGGTTCGTGGCGATACGGTGAGTGCGCGCAAACAGGGCGATTTGGTCGATGCACTGTCGTAGAGTAGCTGGGCGAGTGAGCGTCAGGCGCCTTCGCTGCTCGAGGATCGGGCGCGACGCCCCCCAGACTGAACGCGGTAGCCGGGCGCACGCGAGCGGCTGGGTGCACGGCGACGCGATTATGTTCAGACGACGGCGTCGAAGTCTGCGTCAACGCATGTGTGGCAGACGGGCGTGAGTGAGAGTTCGAGCACGCGACACGCGCGACGTTGGAATGAGACATTACACTCTGCGCTGCGGGCGCATGATTGATGACGCTGAAAGCTGCACGGACAACGAATGATGCGGATGTGGGAAGGGTGGGTGCACGACGACGGAGACAAGACGAATCCGAGCGCCAAGTGTTGACACGAGTCGATACGCGCAAGACGTAGTCCGTGTTGCGGTCTGCGCGTAGTGGTGGAATCGGCGCGATAACATGGATTTGACCCAGGCATGCTGTCGCGACCGGGCGCTGACGGCTAGCTGGGCTCGCAGAGGGGAGAGGCGAAGAAGCGTTCGGCGCTTCCCGCGCGGCGTCTGTCGTCTTGCCCTTGTTCAGGACCATGTCGATAACCTCGCAAGCGTTACGGTCATATGCCCGGGAGCACTGGTTTGCGTTGAAAATAGCCTTCCGCTGCATGTTCTCGCGTGCGAGCTCGTCAATATCCTTGGTCTCGATGTGGTCGCCTTGGGAAGGCATCTCGTTGAGTCGTTGGGCGTAGCAATGACGATGTGCATAGGACAGAGCTTGGCGAGGATCTCTGCAACATCGTTCACGTAGAACCGGTAACGATTGTCGCTCGACCGAACGACGACGCCCATCGTCTTGCGCTTGCTCGAGAACGGAACCAAATGCACGATGTCGGCGGCCTCGCAGGACCCCCGAAAGTCCCGGTATAGGTCCGAGCCGTGGGACCATAGAAAGCGCCGCGAAGCGGCGCGACCTCCGAGCGCTGGGACCATAGAAATGGCCAAAATTTGCGGCAGGTCCAATTTTCTGGGGACCATAGAACCCCAGACCTCACAGGTGGTCCGAGACCTCGGGACCATAGAACTGGCAGGTTTCAGTCGAGATTCTGAATTTTAAAACTTGTCAATACAGCAGGGTAAGAAGTATATAGGAGTATATCAGAGGATGTAATACCTGTATATAGTGTTCCGTTGGTGCCAGGACTCCTCTGTGCTCTATTTCGGTCTTCCCGGTGCTCGGAAGCATTGCTCCGGCGCGAAGCGCCGGCCGCTCGGAACGCTCGGAAGCATATGTCCGGGCCATTGGGACCATACAAACCCACCGCTCAGATGGGTCCGAGGCCCTGGGACCATCGAAACTGGGCGCCGCAGGCGGAAATTTGGGACCATAGAACTCGTAGTCCTCGGGATCGGACCTCTCATAGGACTTTCGGGGGTCCTGGCCTCGCGAGCGGTGCGATAGTCCTCCCACTCAAGCGTCTGCGCGAACCAAAGGAGGGCGTCCTCCGACTTGGAGCCCACAGACTCAATCTCGTTTGTGTCCTCGTTCGAGTCCTTGTTCTTGTCGCCGAACGCAGTGGAGTTGACGCAAATGGCCTCGTTGAAGAGCAAGTCAAGCGCGGGGCTGATGGACGTGTTGAGTTCCGACTGGTTGAGCAAGAAGCCATCGTCCTCGTGTTCGCGCTCCGTGGACGGGGGTTCTGTGATGCGCTTGACTGCGAGCGCGAGCGCGAGTGTAACCGCGAGCGGCGGACCGTCCGACACCGCGACGACAATGAGCGTGATAGCAGTAATCAAGATGTCGACGAAGATGCTAGCGTTTCCTGACCGTCTCCTGCCCGGGTTCTTTCTCAGCTGCGAGAAGAACTTGAAGCCGCGCTCCATGTCGTTGCATGCTTTGTGCGGGATCTGCTTGCTCGCATGCAAGTCGCGCACGGAGAACGCGTGCAGGAGGAGTAGGGAGACAGCACGGAGCATAGTAGTAGAGGTTCCTGCGACACCGGGTGACAGCTGGCTTGCCTCAAAGCTAGCGATGTGCCGTTGTCCAACAAAGCCGTAAAAACCACAAGTCTTCGGGATGTCTGTTAACCTTGCTAGATCTGACGACGAAGGTGATCTGGCAGGTGAATACGAAAATGGTAGTGACTGCAGGATGGAAGAGAGCGGCCAGCGGGGCTTCGGGTCGGTTCTGAATTGAGGTTCTACTTCCACTTCTCGACTCGTATCGTTCGTCGAAACGCAGCAGGATCCAGCGCAATCCGACCGCGGAGCGAAAAGAACAAGGAGGGTTGCTGGTCCTAGAAGCGTACTCGACAGTGTGCAGTTGCATAAGCGATGTGATGTTGTCTTGAGCTGTCTGTCTCGTATGCGGGAGTCGAATGAGAAGTAGATTGACAACAGATACCCAGCCACGCTTGTGACATTCACGGAGAAGTGTCTATCGAAAGCCATATCACCGGGTGACAGTGAACTCGATGAACGGGAGGAGTATACAAGACTGATTGTCAAGTACGTCCTACCTCCCTGTGGTACCACAGGCATGCCCCCCAGGTCGTACGCGGACATGAAGGAAGCGCATACGACCGTCAGCGAGAGTGGCAAGACAGGCAGCGGCTCGTGTGCAGAGGAAGGCACTGCGGATACGGCAGGAACGGTGTCCGCACGACCTCGAAGTATGGCCATGGTGCTTCCCATGCAATCCAATGGCATACGCGCACCGGGTGCGCAGCATGCGCGAGAGGATGCACAGCGCGGTTCACGCATTGCGCTGCGGACCGTACCGATTGCGGCGGCTTCCATCTGCTGACATGCAAGTGAACCATCCGCAAACCTGCCGCCGGGCGGCAAGGTCTGCGCGGTCCACTGATATGGAAGGAACAGCACGAGATGTATATTGTGCAGCTGCGAGGCACTCGGTGAAGATGCGCGAGACGGCGTTGACGAAGGTACCGCGACTGTGTTCGAACGAGCAGGTGATGCTGTTGAAGGCGCCGGTAGAGATCCCGGTGCGTCTGGAGTCATGCGGCTCGAGGCTAAGCGGAGCGACGGCGTTCCTGGAGCGTCGCCGGGCGATAGCGTTCGAAGGTCGACAGCGCTTGAACTGTGATGTTCTCCTTGGCCAGAGCGTGCCGCGCGCACGTCAATGGGAGAAGTGGTTCTGGAAAGCTCGGAGGGAGCGCGCCGGTGAGCGGGAGACTGTTCCCATGCGCTGACCGTTGCTGAATCGGGTAGCAGGTAGGTGGTAAAAGTAGCGGCGGCGTCACTTGGTACGGCGAGAGGCGGCGTTTGAGACGCCGATGGTAGGCCAGCTTTGCAGGCGACGGTGGGCTTTGCGTCTGCGACGTTCATCGTAGAATCAACTGTTCTTTGCTCAAATAACCCAGCTACACGCAAGACATCCTCGCGAGCCGAGCTCCATAGCGCTGGAGCGATAGAAGGGCGAGCAGGTGCGGCGCTTGCAATGTCACTGTGAGCATGCGATACGACGTTCCGCGTGCATTGAGCGCGCAACGTGCGACCGAGTCGGCAGATGCCTTGGGCTGTCGTTTCACCGCCTGTATAGTTTGAGACTATAATGCTCGCAAGCACCTGAGCGCCGGGCGCTACATCGGTCTCGCACCAAGCAGTCTCCGTGTTCTGCTGAACCGTAGTTTCATTTGTAACGAGCGCTTCCTCCCAAATAATGTTTGTCCACTCATTGCCAGGCGACACAATGCACTGATTTACGCCGACCGAGTACGTCTGAAGCGAGGGAACGTCGGCGGCGAGCATAGTTCTCGTGCAGGATCCGGATTCTAGTCGAGCAGTATCCTTGAATCGAGTTGTGTACGAAGCAGAAGACAGTCCAAAGTTCGAGCACTTGAGAGTGTCGCCAGCCGACATCCATCTAATAGGTGCGCAGAACGAGCCAGGGAAAGTGAATGCCGGTGCAGACGCTGTAGACGCCAAGGAGAGACGCGGAGACGTGTCTAGCACGGTTGAGCGAGCAGGAGCTGCAGCGAAGGTCTCGTACTCCACGACCGTAGACGACTGCAAACTTCCAGACGCGTCGCCGGGCGACAGCAGTCCGGATTGAGTTACGCCGTCTGCAGCATCCTCGCGAGCAACCGACGGAGCAAGTTGGTCAGCAGCGCGGGTCGATGTGAAACTAAAATGAGTGTCGTCGCCTGGAACGGTGGTCATGGTGGGGACGGCGGTGGGAGCGTTGCGTCCAGTAGCGCGGCATCGGGGAAAACCGTTTCACATTGCCAGCGTTGGGAGCGCTGGTCGGCGATTGCGGCGCTTGCCAGCCGCAGACCATTTGGTACCGGCACGGCCATTTGATGGCCATGCCCATGCCATCTGGTAATGCGATGGCAAGTGGCCTAGCAACTGGCGATACACTGGCAAGTCTGGAAATACCTGGCCATGTAATGGTCACATAATGGATGTATAATGGTTTATACTTCTTCGAGAGCACAGTCTACGAGGTTGAGTGCATGCATGGCACGCAAAGACCGGACATCTAGAGTATAAAGTCCACGTGGTTATTAGAGGTCTATTGACGTCGTATTGCGCTTTCAGGCCTTTACAGCGTTGCAGGCTACGCGGAAAATAAGGAAAGGATGGGGAGCTCGGGGACTTGGAGGAGAGTTGCCGAGCGCACAGCCGGTGACGTCACTGGGTTGAAGCGCTGACGTGGCTCGTGGCGCCACAAGTTCGATTTTGGCGGACTTCTAAATGCCCCGCTCATCGTCTTCCCATGTTCCTTCTCGACTCTGCGCTGGCTGGCCTCCACTTCGTCTCGTTCTGGTTTCTAGTGGCTGGTCTGCTCTGCGTCTGCTCTGGTATGCTCTGCTCCGGTCTGCTCTGGTCTGGTCTACTCTGGTCTGGTCGCTGCTCTGGTCTGGCTGGCTCGCGACTTCCTGCTCTATGGCTACTCTCTGGCTTCGCTTCGCGTCTAGTGTGGTCGGCACTCCTCGCTATCGTGGTACGTTCTAATAGCACTTTTTTTTTACTTGTCGCTGACATTTGCCCAGGCCGTTGCACGACTCAGCTGCGCGCACCGAGTCAGCCCGCGTCGTATACGAGCACACCATGTATTTTACGTCGCCCACCGCCTCTATATACGTTTTATTTCTCATATTTTTCTACGTCTATGAGAATTGGTGGCAGAGCAAGGACGCGAGCGCCGGACGCAGGAACCCGACCGCCATCGCCAAGCATGTTGAAGGCAACGTCGGGGCAGCATTAGGCCAGGTCATGTTCATGACAATTGCCAGACGGCGGCGAGCGGTTGGTCAGCTAGGAAGCCAATTCTCGGCCATTTGGTGATGGTCTGGCAAGTGCGCGCCATGATGGTTTTGCGCGACCATACGAGCTGATCGTTTAGGATATGTTAGTGGGACATGTCCATGAATGGTTGCAATGGCCATCAAATGGCCAGGGTTTGTCGTGATGGCCATCTTGTGGCATTCCGTAACGGTTTTCCCCGATGGGGCTGTACCGGGTACCGGCGCATCGCCTTCTCCAGCGGAAGAAGAGCTGCCATCGTCTGTCGCTGCGATGTGCGCATCTACTGATAGCCCGCTGTGCGAGTACATCGCGACGTTGCGCGTGCAAGCAAACAGGCAGGAAGTCATCCAAGAGTTCAAAGTGACTTCCTCCGCGACTTGCGCACTACGTGCGCAGTGCACGTCCGCAGGCACATGGAGTAATGCCTTCCAACATGCGGTATCTCGCTTTCTGAGCGACGAGAACAGATCGTCCGAGCGTAAGTGGTTGATCAACCGCGCTGGAGCTTGTCCGCTTGCATAATGCTCGACCTCGAGTTTAGCGGCATGGTTGAGCAGATTTGCATGCAGTACGAGTTGTACTCCAGTGCCAGCATATTCAGAAGCGTCGCCGGGTGACGTCAGTCCGTATTGACCTGGGTTGCCGCTCGAAAGGCTCGAAGCGATGGATGGTGCTTTACGAGTGGACGAGAAGCAAGTGTCGGCGCGGGGCGCCGAGCTGCGAGAGTCTGTTGTTCTTGTGTCGAGCTCGATGTCTGTAGATGCATCGCCGGGAGACAGCCCTCTGCACGGCGCGGAGACTCGAGAAGGGTTATCGCGTTGGATTGCCGCAGTGCGAGCAGTCGCCTTGGTGCCAAGTGGGTATCTACTGGAGCAGGGTGCAGATGCGTCGCCGCGCGATTCAGACAACATCCTCGAGGTTGCAAATGCCACCGTAACTTCTGCGCTTGGAAGTGCGCTCTGGAGATAGGATGGGTGTACGATAGTAGCGGTGTTCCGTCGCACGTCAAGACGCGACGTCGGGGACTTGCTAATGCTCGACGAGAGGCGAGACAGGCACGCGACAACAACCGGTAACTCAGCAACGTTCGACGCAGGTCCTGCCCTTTGTACTTGGACGTGAGAAGGTACCATGCTCGAGCCTAATGTGTCGGGCGCGACTGGTGCTGCACCAGACACTGAGCTCGAACGGGCAGGGAGCGTCGAAATTGGAGCGGTCGGTGGGTGAATACGCGTAGTAGTCTCATGCGCGCCACGTGAAGCATTGCCCCTCGATCCTTGAAGAGCAATGACAAGCCCTGCGAGGCGACGGAGCTCTATAAGCCTTTCTCGTGTAGTCTCCGCGTACGCAGAGGGTTCGATGGTCGAAGCACTGTCTTTCCGTGCAAACGTGTTCATGGTCTCTTCGATCTGGTCCAGCGCAACGCGCACACCGGGTGCGCAGCGTACGTTCGCTGTAGCGAGAAGTAGACGTCCCGTTGCGGTGTTGACTCCGAGAACGGCGTCGGTGAGAAGTTGTGTATCTACGGCCGAAGTAGAACTCGGAGAGTTGAAGAGTACAACGCTCGACCGTACATGTACGCTGGGCGCTACATTGATCTCGGACAAGATACGGGCAACGTTCAGAACAGCGGAATCGTCTCTAAACCTGCGACCGGGTCGCAAGGTCGGCGAAGACGACAAATCAAAGCTGAACGGTGCGAGAGGCAAATTGGATGGCTGCGAGGTATGCGCTGCAGTCGCCTCAGTCGTGGTCGTTGCGGCTGTCCCATCGTTCAGTCCACAGTGGGATGTCGACATCTTCGATGGCTCGCAAAGCGAGAGTGGTCGAATGGTCGAAGCTGGGCGAGTGCTGGACGTCTGCAGAGTCGACTGATGATGAAGGGTCGACGTGGGACAGACGGCGACAGGAGGGACGTCGCCGAGAACGGTGGACATGGCGGGGATGGCGGCGGGAGCGTTGAGTTCAGGAGCGCGAGATGACGACTCATGTAACGGTTCTAGAGCGACTGGGACGACCGGTGGGCAAACAAATGTAGCAAGTGTATTGTCGGATGTCGGCAAGTGTACCATGGCCTCGACTATTCGCCTTAAAGCGACGCGCGCACCGGGTGCGCAGCGTATGTTCGCAGGATTACGGAGTGATAGTTCAGTGACCTTGCTCCCTGTGCAACGAGCCATAGATTCAATCCGTCCATCCATGTCGCAAGGGGAACTGGAGCAGCGAATGTGGACAGATGTGGGGGGTAAACGACTTGGTACCGAATGCGATAGATTCTGTTCTCGCTCGAGCGTCACGGAGCAGTTCGGTAGAGCCAGACTCGAACTTGGTTGTACGCTGGATTCAGACTGCGCTGCATGCAGGTAGCTAGACGGTGGAGTCTTGAACGGCTTGAAGACAGCGAGCGGCCGAACGGCGAAGTCGGACCAGGGCGCAGGTGTCGTAGCAGATTCTGCGCTCGAAAGCGCCCTCTCGTCGGGACAGGATGGGTGTACGTGTGCGCCGGGCGCTACATCGGTCTTAGCGACATCCAGAAGAGTTGAGTCGCCTCTAATCCTGCGGCCGGGCCGCGAGGTTGGCGAGTGCAGACGGTCTGAAGGTGACGATGCGCGAGACGCGGCGCAGAGGGTACTCGTTGCAGCGGCATCGACCACGCTCGTTGCGGATCCACCAGCGCCTTCGCTTGGTCCAGAGTGCACCGTGTGCGCGGAGCTGGATGTTGACATCCTCGATGGCTCACCAAGCGCCGGCTGGACGGTCGATCCTACGTATGTGCTGAACGTTTGCAAACTTGATCGATGCCGGACGGTCGACGTGTGAAGTAGCTTTGGCGCGACGCGTAGAGCGTGCTCGCGAGAAGCATCCCGTTCTGTTGCTGGCTCGAAGAGCGCGAGCGACCGAGCAGCTACATCTGCGCTGGAGGTTGTGGTATTGAACCGTGGGCGAGCATATATGGTGGACGGTGACGCCGACACAGATTCTGCCCGGACGCGTTCATATAACTCGGCGCGTTGTAGAGGATTCTCGCTAGCCGTACTCAGACGGGAGGAAGATGCGACAGCATTCAAGGACGCGTCCATAGCGCGGGTCGAACGAGACGGAACTGGAGTGAGGTCGAATGAAACGCATGCTGGGCGCAGTGCAGCAGACGGACGAGTCACGCTCGATTGTGCGGCGGACTGCGTTACGATCTCCGTGACGACCAGGTGCAAGGTATTCGCCAGGCGGCGAAGAGTTTCAAGCCGCTCGCGCTTGGTTTCGTCGGAGCAGGTTGAAGCAGCGGTCTGAGTCTGCAATAGCGCGGCCATGATCCTTTCCATGTGATCCAGCGTCACGCGCGCACCGGGTGCGCAGCGTGCTTCAGCTGGAGCACGGAGCCATAGTTTCATAGCGTCGCTCACCGCACGGAATGCGTCAGTTTCGAGTTTCCGGTCTGCGTCTGAAGCAGAAATCGTAGAGTTCCTAACTACAATACTCGCAAGTACAGGAGCGCCGGGCGCTACAACAGTCTTGGATAGATCACGAGCATCGTCTAACACAGCTGAACCATCTCTTGACCTGCGGCCGGGCCGCAAGGTCTGCGAAGACAACGGGTCGAAACTGGACGACGTGAGAGGCACGATGCACGACTGCGAGATACGGGCTGCAGTCGGCTCGACCTTGCTCATCGCGGCTCCTCGAGCGCTTCCGCTAGGTACAGAGTGTACCACGTGCATTGAGCTGGACGTTGATGTCTTTGATGGCTCCGAGAGAGCGAACGACGAAGCGTGCACCGGCTCGTGCAGCGGGCGTGCGACGGGTGAACGGGCCAGTGAACGTGCCGAAGAGCGGCGGCGAGATGAGCTCGCATAAGATGAATGCGCAGGCTGCACGTCTACGTCGACGGATGCACGCACTCCTATGCCGGAAAAAGGGCTCGGCGAACGTGGTGACAAAATACTGCCTTGCGGCGACGGAGGGGACGACGACTTAGCAGGCGCGGGACGAGACACAAGATCACGCGGCGCGAAAGCGTCGACAGTTTTGGGTACTGCGCTGGGACGAGAACTCGGTGCGGTAGGGTCGACCAGTATGGCACGAGTCGAAACCGGGTGCTCCAAAACGGACTGACGAGCCAAGCTCGACGGAGCCGTTGCGGACGAGCTATAACGCGCGACCAAAGATGAAGACACGTAGATGGATGTTGAGGTCGCAGGAGCAGATGCAGCTGCACTGTAGCGCTGTGCGTGAGAGGAGAGCAATGTCGGCTCGGCTGTATGACTGAGCGCGCGTATCACGAGGTTTGACGATTTCGAGGACTCGGACGTTTTCTAGCGTTGCGCGGGGAAGCAACGCAACGCCCCCCAGGCCGGATCTCGCGTCTGAGCGGGTACGCATAGTCGGGCTGACTCGACGCGAAGACTCGAACACTGGGTGCGCAGTAGTGTGATCGCACGGCGCCGAGGCACGCGAACGCGGGCGGGAAGCAACCGGGTCGCTCAACACGGTAACTGCGCTGCGTGGAAGGCGCTGTAGCTGTCGTGGATTCGCGGGAAGTGTGGCCCAAGGCGAACGGGCGTCCGTTGCATCTGCGTCCGTGGACGCGCACGCCCCTGGGCTAGAGCGAGGAGCGCTGGGACCGGTTGAAGAGCGCCCTGAACTTGCACGAGGTGAGCGCGCCGGTGACGCATCTGTATCCGTGGACGCGCGCAGGACAGCTGTAGAGCGAGCGATGGGCGAGTGAACAAGTGCACGTGGAAGTGCGGTAAACGCAACACGAGGCGAATCTGCGCTAGACGAAGGCGCGTGGGTAGATGCTATTGCGGGTGCACGGAGCGAACGCATGGATGGATTCGCATCAACGAACGCGACTGCGACGATAGACGGAACGGACGGCGGTTCTTGGTCGAACGTTGCGCCCGCACGAACAGGGCGGCTTGCTCGAGGCAAAACGGAGACTAGACGTGCAGGCTCACGCGCTGGATGCGCAGTAGAACGAGGCTGACCGAGCGACGCAGATGCACGCAAACGCGGGCGTGGAGCAACCGGGTTGCTTGACACGGCGTCCGCGCTGCGTGACGGCTTTGCTGCTGGCGGTCGTCGATGCGCAATATGCGTCGCAAGAGGGAAGCTAGCACGAGGTAAACGCGAAGGTGACGGGTCCGCGTTGGACGCACGCGTCACGGCACTGGAACTAGGACTGCGAGCCGGGCTCGACAAAGTCACTGCAGACGGGCCGTTTCGCTCGGCCAAGGACACAGACATGCGTGTAGATGCAGGAGTCGGCGCATGGAACGGACGCAGATCTATGCTCGGCTGTGCGAACGCCGCGGCCGCCATAGACGCAACGGATGGCGGTTCGTAGCCGTACGGCGAGCGCGCGCGAACAGGGCGAGAGCGGGAACTTGATGGCGCAGGGGAACCGGAGTAACGAGAGCTCGAGCGTGCGAGTGGTGCGCTGGGGTCAGCGAACGCGCGTGCCACGAGATCCGGAGGATCTAGGCGGCTAGACTGGCGAGCAGCGCGATGCAACGCAGCAGGAGGAGAAGGCGAGTTGCCACCCACGCCGTACGTCGCAGCCGGGCGCGTACGAACGACGGGGGTTGCTGGCTCGCGCGCGGCGCGTACGTCAACGTGCACACGATCGACTGGCTTTACGCCAAGTCGTTCGGAAGCACGAATGGCGGGCGAATGGGCTACTGAACGAGCAAGTGCGCTAGGCACGACACCAGTCGAACTGGGATGAAGCGAATGCGAGGCTGGCGCTGCGGCAGGTGCAGTGGCGCGTGACACGCGATCCGCGGCGCGCGGACTGCCTGGCGAGCGCGATGGCGGTTGGAAAGAGGCATGAGGATGGTTCGGGTGGCCCCCCAGACCGTACGTCGCAGCCGGGCGCGCGCGAACGGTCGGGGTAGCCGGGATGGTTATGGAACGAGACGAAGTCGCAGGCGGCCTAAGCCGGTCACGACTCGTCAGGTCGGGCACGACGCTCTTTCGAGCGGAGGAAGACGTTGAGGTCAGAGACCCTCGGAATACTCTGCCCGCGGCACCGGGTGCCAGCGGGGTTGAGGAAAAATCCTCGGTTTGTCTGGTTGCGGTTCTGTAGCTAGACATTTTGCAAGAGACGGGTTTTTTCAGTGACAAGCAGTGACAATGGTCGCTGCGGGGACTCCTCTCAGTGTCCACCTCTGTAACGGGGATCCGTCACACAGGCTGTAAGTCTTGAGAGGGGTCCCGGCAAACGGAACCGAGCGTCACTGCGAGGGACTGGCGGAGGTGTGAAG
>KV426005.1:34737-56161 GCA_001632375.1 Exidia glandulosa HHB12029
GGGGGCTGTTGTATAGCACAGCGACGCGGGCAACGATTTGGATGACGAAAGCAGCCGCAGACTGCCAGAGCTGAAGTACAGCAATACTTCTCTGAATTTGCTGGGGGTTCATGGGCAGGGGAAAGAGCAAAATTGTGATTATCTCTCTTAATCTATGCAGCGCAGCTTCCCCGGCGAGCACGGCACGGTCGGTGATATATCGGAATTGCTCGGACTGGGCCCGAAACCGAAACGGCCGCCGCCGTTGCCGGACAGGCTCTAAACCAAGCGGCTTCAACTTTGACTTGGGGGATTTCTTTGAGGACCACAATCTTGTCACCGGTATGCATTGTCAGCGCAGATTGGTTGTGATGTTAAGCTAATTCAATACTCAAGGAAGCCATGTACCCTATGTGGAAATGGGAGGCGGCAATGTACACATTGTCTACTGTCAAATCCACAAGCCTATCGAGTTCCTCAACGACTTGAATGTCTGCGGATGACTCCACACCAAGCAGAGAAGGACTGGCAAGGTCCCATACCAAGCGTTGCAAGGAGTTTATGGATAACAGAGTTACTATGGGTAGAGTTAAGAGTACAATCTTTAAGATGAGCTCCACACACCCAGCAATGGTAGACCTGACTTGGATGCACAGATGTGTATTGCAACTGATTTGGATCATTCTTGCGTGATGGTGAAGACAATCCATTCGAGGAAACTCCCAGCCTGTATGAGAATGAGCATGATCCATCCGCTGAGGCCAAGCGTGTCGGCACGCCTCGGCCGCAGGACCAGCCGCCTCCTCAACGCCGACTCCTTGTCATCTTGCCTCCTAGGTGCGCTTCCAAAAATCCAAAGAAGAAGACTGTAAAGGAGAAAAGAGCAGCACACAAGCAGAAGCTCCTCATGAAGCGGTGTACCACTGCTCAATACTTTGCCTCCTCTCTTTGCACCAACAAATATGTCACAGTGTTCAAGAACATGCCAACCCCAAAGATCCAGGTCAACACATGCTTCCTTGCTAAGTTTGTACAGGCGGTGGGCAGGGAGCTCAGCCGCCCTTCCCAAGATCTCAAGCGCATTGGAGTCAAGGGCGGCCATATCACAATTGAGAACATTGCCAATACCTTGGGTGAGGCAGGGAATGGGTTGGGTACGTGGATTACGCCTACCCTCTGGAAGGGCTCCTGGAGGGGAACTGGAAGACACTCAGATCGTGTAGCTCATCAATGTGAACAAGGACCAGCATGTGTATGTTATTTTATGCATGAGTGGCTCCATTGCCTCCAGGCTGCGGAGTACTGTCAGGGGCACACCGGTCATGCCTCGCCACACAAACGGATGCCAGAGGGAGGAGGAAGAGAGGTCAAGGAAGAGGGCCTCTTCGCTGATCGCCACCAAAACAATACACCGATATCCGCACCAATTTCCCGTGACTTTTCTGTGGGGCCAAATTGTTCAACGGAGCATATATTTTGCATTTCTAAAGCATGTGGCACAATGAGAAATTTGTAGGAAAATGTTCCTTTCTCAACCACTTTCTACGCCAGAAAATGGGTGGTGGAACTTTCAATGCCCGCGGTGTGAGGTATTCAGCGGTTTGTTGAATATCGGTCCATACAGCCTGCTCGGCCTATAGCAAAAGTCGTCCAACATATCATCTGAAGTGCATTGACGAGCTGAATCCAACGGTAGCACATATGCACTGCCATGAGTAATAATTCCGGTGCTATTCATCGGTTTCTCAAATATTGTAGCATATAGCCACCTGCAACCCAGTATACAAACTGCAACACATCCTTTGAATAAAGGAGTGTACTCAAGCAATGTATAGGTCGATGTATGCGGGCTGTTGTGATGTGCGTAGCTGAGGTATAGTGTGTCTGAGGTCGATTTTCTTGATGAGCGCATTCTAGGCTGATCACTGCACAAACAGATGCCAGAAGGAGGAGGACGAGAGGTCAAGGAAGAGGGCCTGTGGGATGCGTGGGCAGGTCAACAAGACAGCATCATTCCTGAAACCGTAAAGGTTGAAGGTCTTATGGAGATCTATTCGTGACTGGGAGCCGGCTTCCTCCGATATGTGGCGGTGCCCTGACTCGGTCCGTCCGCATACATCATCGCCCGGTTAATTCCGCATTGCAAGGTCCTGTCCAAGAGACTCGGAAAACATCAATATTGGCAAGGACAAGGATGCGGCGCGCTATGCGCGCCTGCCTTACATGGCATGTGGAAGAATGCTGTATGCAGCCGCTTCAGATAAACCAGCGGAAGGGTTCCTAGCTGTTGGGCAAGTCTCATACATCCAAGTACGGTTTCAGGTCTCCGTGGGGGAGCGCGGAAATACCAGGTTATTGGTGTAGGATAGACGAGATCAAATCTAGGGTATGTACACAACAGGCAACATGTATATATAGAGAGCCAGGACAGGAACCAACCAGAGGAGAAGGCGGCCGTGGGCACCGGGACGCGCATAAGGTAGCCGTCACCTATATCAAACCAACCCTCGGGAGCAGTCCGGATTAGGAAATCGGTGCGTGATGGAGATGAAATGCACATTATCGTCCTCGAAATACGCATATCTGTATTATTCCGCCATAGAAATAAGCACTCTAGTCTCAGCTTCAGTTCTATGTTGTTGGATTTGACGTTGAGGCCATCCTCTAAGCCCCTGATGGCCGATTGGGAAGTGCGCGTATTCCGTGCATACGGAGCGATTCCCGCTGCCGCAAAGCACTCTCAATGTTTCAACATGGCATCAGTGTGTGTGACCATATCTGAGGATACCGCAAGTGGTTTGGCTTCGATTCCATTGTTGTACGGTTAGATGCATTTCACATGCAGCCTTCCGGGAGGTATAGATACGCTAAGTGGGGCCTATATTGCAAAAGCATAGTCAGGTATATGGTATATATGCAGAGGAAGGGGTAATTATGAGTTTAGTGGCCGGTATACCGCTCCGTGTGCACGAAATGTGCGCCGTTCCCAATCGGCTATCAGGGCGCCAGAATCAGCCTCAAACTCAAAGCTAACAACATAGAATTAAAGCTGAGAGAAACACACCCATTTCTATGGCGGAATATTACACATATGCATATTTTTTAGGACGTTAGTGTGCATTTCGTCTCCATCACGCACCGATTTCCTAATCCGGACTGCTCCCGAGGGTTGGTTGGATATAGGTGACGGCTACCTTACTATGAGAGGATCAGATCAAGGAGCGGCATGGCGCAAGAGCCTACAGAGGGAAACAAACGAATACCTACGAGACTGGACGCGGGGAACGCAGTAGTATACAAAAAGAGCATGTAGTGAGAATAAATATATGAAATATAAGGAGACGGATCGAGAACACAGAATAGTGGGTATAAGGTGTGGGGCCTGCGGCTTACGAGGAAGATTCTTTCCAACACCACCAGTCCGAGTAATTCTGTGCAATTCCTCGCTTCACAGCACTTCCCTCTGCTCAAAAAACACTGAAAACTTGACCATGATGCGCTCTGCGCCTGCAGGAGCTCATATCGAGCCAGGGTGCGACCCCCCTGGTAACTCGGCTGGTTGGATCCATGGTTCGACTTTGCCAAAGTTGCCCAGCGCGCTCCACAACTCCACCTGCGCACTCTACCAGCTCTTAGAACCCCACCACACCCAGAAAGGAGTGGGCGCTCAGCTCCTCAGCCTGCGCGGCGAGGTCTGGTCCAGGTTGTCCCCCAGAGGCTCCAAATTGCGCATAATGGACAGGGACCGCTCCGCTTAACCCAAATCGTGACAGGTGCTCATTTCCGACTCTCCCAGCCCCAATTCAGGCCCTAGGGGGCGTTTGCGCAGTGCAGAGGGTGTCCCAGCGTGCACAGTAGGCGCCGATGACATGGCCGTTCCCCTACTGGTGCCGCTCGCTGCACAGCGCGATCTAGCGCAATCGCGCGCACAATTGAGCCCGGAAGGCTTCATTCCACCTGTTGGAACCCGGGCCCATGCCTACCTCGCCCAGCAGCCGTCCAAGCACACTTCAGTTGACTCATTTGACTCGGATATGCAACATCTCCGATTCTTGAGTCTCCTACCACCCAGTTGCGTGCAAATCGCGTGCAACACCTTGAGCACACTGACTACCAGCCACAGGACGGCGACACGTCCGACCGGGAGGCAGCGCTGTCTACTCCTAAGCGCAACCCGGATGCCTCTAGAGCGCCCCATTCATGCGCAAATGCGTCTCCTTCACTTCTCGCTTCCCAGAATCGCTCCATTCGCTCTCCTGCGCTTCCCGAGGCTGCTGTGCGCGCTACCGGTGCCGCAACTGCGCGCAACTCCAGCCGCGGGTCAGGAACGGTGCAGAGCACTCCCATGCACCGCCAGGAGCTTTGGAACGCAGATACGATCCCTCCATTCGCGCCGGAAAAGCCACATTTCGCGGAGCACCCAGGAGAGCACCATGAGGACTTGTCGCGTTTCGTCCGGGTTTCTATGCCCACCAACCGCACCCCAGCGGGGAAAAAAGCTCCCCAATGGGTCGGGGACCTCTTCTACCACCCATGCACAGCAGGGCGCATTGAACGAGCACCAGCGCGCGCCTGTTGCAGCAGGTGCTCGGACTGAGGTCCAAAGCACACATGCTCCTACAGGCCGAAACTGTGTCGGTTCGATTCACTCCCACTTTTCGTACTCTGCTCCCATGGAGCCCGAGGCTGCTGAGCATCCCCCTGACGCACCTCTGCGCGATGCGCGCAATGTATTGAAGGCCACTGAGTGATGACTTACAAGTCGAGGCTGATGCGGACATGGATTACACTAAGAGCCCGAATGCGCCGCCTATTCCTGCGGATGCTGGACTGCTTGCAGATGGCATGACTGTTGCAGATGCCAATGACTGTTGCAGATGCCATCTGCTCCATGCATGGCAAGCTCCATGACCTTATTTTCCTTGCATCGCAAAGCAACTCTGCTGTGTTGCAGAAATCCGACATGTCGGATGTGTACATGTGGGCTGACGAGTCTCTCGGACTCACCATTGCTCAGCTTGCCAAAAGCATGCAGATGTGCGCCCCACAGGGCCCTGCAGCAAAGGTGTTTGGTTACCTGGGCTGCCCGGAGCCCACGCCCTTTGATGCCATGGCTGCCAATCTCGAGCGCATTAAGGGGCTTGTTGGCGCGCACCCTGCTCGTACATTGGGTGGTAAACACGCTGCACAAGCTGCCAATCCCAACAGCTATGCTGGGCGCGCAGCAAAGCAGGCGGCAGCTGCTTCTGCTGCACCTCGTATTTCTACACAGCCCAAACCCGCTGCACCACCTACTAACCCTTGTGCTCGCTACCACCCAGCTCGCCTCATCCTTTCTGTGCATGCCACACCCGGCTGACGGCTCATATTCGCTCTGATGCGAAACGCTTGCGCAACGATGAACAAGTCCCTCAGTGGCTTGCAGACGAAGCACACCCCAGCTGCGACTTTGCGCATTGCTAGGATGGATACCACCGCCTCTGGTAATATCGTGGTCTATGCTGCCGACGGTCTCACTTCTGGTGACTTGCTGCCGCATGCGGACAAGATTGCAGGTGCAATTGTGCCCAGGAGCACCAATTTCATCAACGTCTCTCGTGATGAGCCCTGGCATCACGTGCTTGTCAATGGCGTGCCAACTCATGTGCACGGCGTCGAGGGCTTGCCCTCTGATAAGGGGCTACTTGACGAGATTGTCAACTACAACTCGCACAAGTACGAGTGGGCTTGCATGGCTCGCTGGCTTGGGTGCCCTGCAGATGTGCAGATGCGCCCTCACGGCTCTGTCATTCCCGCGTTCCTCAATGCTGCTGATGCAGCTCACGCTATCCAGCACTCTGTCAGCGTGTTCGGCAACTTCTGCTCAGCGCGCCGCTTCGAGGATGTTCCTCGAATACGCGCGACAACTGCTGCGGCACAGATCACACAGGCCGCATTGGCGAGCGCGAAATGCGCTCGGTGTGTGCTGCTCTAACCAGCACACCACTGTGACTCACAAGTGCGAGGATATCTCCTGTGACTTTCACTCTCAGTCAGGGGCACGTGCCTGGCGCTCACTGCGAGCACACCAAGCTCAAATGCCCCCCACTGCAGCGGTGCACATGTTGTCCATGATGCGCAGTGCAAGGTATGGCAGAGCAGGCGCAATGCACTGCGCAATCCCCAGCACACTGCAGCCAAGATGGGAGGGGGCATTCATCGTACTCAGAGTCGCGCTGCACTTGGAACCAAGGATGGCCGCATCGACACTTATGCTTCTTCCTGACTCCATGCTTTATGTGCACTAATCCTGTTTCCTGCCTGTTAGACCCTTTATGTGTTTCCTTATGTGTACTTAGGTAGTGGCTTGTCCCTCCCGACCGTCTTGGTTCTGGATTGTAACCTGCTTACGGTCGTTAAATATCGAGAACACCAAGGATGGCCGCCCTGTCAGCGGTGCCAATGCCCTCGACCTTGGCAAGGCACATGAGGCTGCTCGCAAGGCAGCTGCCGCATCCAACCGCTCTACCCCTCCTGCCGACTCTACCTACACCAGTCGATTCTGCATGATTGTGCGAACTCGACCGATCTCCATTTCTTTCACGAACATGCGACGACTCAGCAGCGCGCAGAGCGCACTGCTCACGTCCGGCTCTGATTATGAGACCGAGCGCGCCTCTGACAACTATCTTATTGCGGAGCCCTGGTGGCGCATTGGCGATGAGCCAAGTGACCCGCATTTCTCTGTCAAAGAGCCATCAGGTCTCTATCCCATTCTACCTGCACAAGTCATCCCTGCAGCATCGCACCTGCGCGTGTCTGCATATGCAACCAACCTGCGTCTCGACTTCGAGGTTTTCAACCGCTATGACTTGGCGCAGGATTTGGACTTCCTCATTCTCGAGATTCGCCAAGGCTCACACCCTCCTTTCCTTCTTGTTGGCATTATAACCAAGGCCCTCCTGCTGATGCAGAGGGTGCAGCCCGCACTTTCCAGCGCTTCAAGGGCATCGAGTTGCCTGACATGCCCATTGGCATTGCCATGGACGCCAATGAGCACCACCACCTGTGGGACTCGTTTACTGCAGGCACATCTCGAGGCGCTGATGACATGCTCGAGTGAAAGGAGGAGCATGGCTTCAGTGTGCTCACTGACCCAGATGTGCCGACTTGGCGCAAAAATGATCACTCCCAGACCTGGGTTCGTGACTTGTTGTGGCAGAACCAGGAGAAGGCTGCGCTTGGTGTTCTGCGGTCTCCGACCAAGTCCATGCTTTCTCTGACCACAACACACTCACCTGGCGCATTAACTTTGCGTCAGAGGAGATCGACCTTGATTCTGGTGCCAAGTACAACTTCAAGCACGCCGACAAGGAGTCCTTCCAGAAGGACTTCCGCACGCGCCTGGATGGGCATGCGGACGTGTTTGCAGAGTTGCGAGATGCTCCTAGAGCGCTGCGCAACACCGGTTTGCTGGAGCGCGCATGCGAAGCAATGCATGATGCGCTGGGTGGAGCAGCCGAGGCCACTGTGCCAAAGCGGCGCCCCAGCAAGCACTCGCAGCCCTGGTGGACTCCAGAACTCACTGCCAGTCTTCGGCGCATGCGCGAGGCTGAGCAGGCTGCACAGAACTTTGCGAGCACATACAAGCGCTCCAACCAGCTACTGACTTCTGCAGCAGCGCGCGAGCGCAACTACCACCACCGCTTTCGCAAGCGGACCAAGGCAGACTACTACAACAAGCTTACAGAGGAAGCCACTGTTGAGGACATCTGGGACATGCGGAAATGGTCACAGGGTCGACGCAGTTACGCTCACCTGACATCCCTCGCCCAGATGGCTCGTTTGCGCGCACTCATGCAGAGAAGTGCTCTGCTCTGCACGACACTCTCTACCAGTGTCCGCCTCACATTGAAGGTCTCGACGAGCCTGACTTGACTACTCCCCATTCAGAGGACATCCCTTTTCGTTCTGTGACTCAAGAGGAGGTGCGACGCGGCATCTTTGATCCTGTCCCGAAGAAGGCACCTGGTGATGAGGGTGTTCCCTATACCGGGTTGCGCTGGGCTTGGGAAGTTGGGGAGGAGGAGATCTATCTCCTTGTCTCACTGTGCGCACTTTGAGGTTATCCCCCTCGCCGTTGGCGACGTGCTATTGCATTCGTGCTCAAGAAGGCACGAAAGACTGACTGGTGTAATCCGCGCTCATACAGACTCATCACTCTGCTTGTTTGCCTTGGCAAGGTGCTGGAACGCATCATGGCCAAGCGGCTCACATATCTTGCATCTGGCATGGAATTTGTTCATCCCAACCAGTTTGGCACCATGCCTGTGTCCTTCACTGTTGATGCGGCACTCTGCTATACGCATGATGTGCAGACAGCGCGTGACAAAGGTCTTGTCACTTCCTCTCTCACTTTCGACATCAAGGGCTACTTTGACTTTGTCAACCACAAGCGACTACTCAATGTGTTGTGGGAGAAGCGTGTGCCTCTGCCCATAGTGCAGTGGGTTGCATCTTTTCTGCAAGACCGTCGAGCCTGGATGGGCGCACCAGTGACATTGCAAAGGAGCCATCCCGAGTGCGCCATGTGTGGTGCATGAGTTCACTTTTGTCCAAGTCAGGTTGCAGGCCTGCGCCTTTGAACCATTCGCAAATGACACAGAATGCGTAAACACAACTCTGCAGCCAAGCTGTCTGAGTGGACTGTGGCGCGTCCATCATCGACATAAAGCGAAAGAGAGGGTGAAATGAAAGTGGGGTTGAGTTGCCGCATCTCCACTGCACGCGCTGCCCGGCATTGCTGCATGAACTCGATCAAGCCAGTGGAGTAGAAAGCGGACAGAATGGCAGAGACCGGAGACCCCTGGGGCACACCATTCTCGACAGGTGCAACCATTGCTGCTAATGACGACTACTCAATGCCCTATGCCGATGCAGATGGCCAGATGGCGCGCTTGCGCCCACTGCCTGTTGTGCGCTGGCCCAGCACTTTCTTCGACCCCAAGCTTACATATCGCGCGCATGTTGACAAGGCATGTGCCAAAGCGCGCAAAGCTGCCATGGGACTGTGCATGCTTGCCAACACGGTGCGGGGCCTGTCTCAGGACCATATGTGTCGCCTCTACATCTCCTGCATCCTGCCCATCCTGACTTACAGTCCTTTGCATATCAAAGTGCACCTCGACGTTTTCACTCCACATGGACAGGTCCCAGGCGCTTCGCCTGAACACGTCGGAATGGCTGTGAAATGTGAAGGGAAACACAGGCAACGACTGCTCTGTCAGTCCTCAGTCCTTTGAGGAACCATCTCAGGTGGTAAGAGTCGACGGAGACACTCTTTGAGGTAGGAGGAAGAGTCTCGGCAGCAAAATGGCACGTCAGCACAGGCGTGAGTGACAGTTGTCAGTCGAGATTTTACTATCTCGGGAATGGCGAGGTGGAGCGTCGGGACCTGTATCCGTGGCGCTAGAATGCAGAGGTGCACTTTGATATGCAAAGCACTGTATGCCCTCCAAGTCGAGGCCGGCATTCCTCCCATCCAGTACGCGCTTGACAAGTGCGACGACTTGGCTGCTGCGCATCTGCACAAGTTACCAATTCTGGTGACGCATCACCGCCTCGAAATGAGGGTCCATGCTGCAGTCGACGCTGGTTCGCCTTGGCTTGTTATCAGGTCATGCAACTGTGCAGTGCTGCAGTGCGGTGGCTGTCTTGGCTGCTTCATCATCTCCGCCTTTGCCTATCATGTGCTGCTCTGCGCTTCTCCCTCTGCAGGAGAGGACTTGGCTGGTTTCTATCTCCATCTGCGCCACTATCTCATGCTCACTTCACACTCACCTCCCAGCCTGACAGCTTATTGCCATTGCAGTAAGCAACTTTGCTGGTGTTTGCTCTTGTTTGGTCCCAGTTTCTGTTATTGCATCCACACTTATGCTTCTTTCTGACTCCATGCTTTATGTGCATCAATCCCGTTTCGCGCCTGTTAGACCCTCATGTGTTTCCTTCTGCGTACTTAGGTGACCATCTTGGTTCTGTATTGTAACCTGCTTGCAGTCGTTAAATATCAAGAATTTCTCTCTCTCTCTCTATCTTATTGCGAGGGAGAGGCACCAACCCCTCTGCTCCTGCCGCTTCTACTGCACCATCTGGTGCTCCAAAACATGCCCACAACACACCTGCACAGGCCCATGACTTGTCTGCTACGCCTGCTCGCTCTCGTGGTGCTGCAACTCGAGTTGCTGGTGCTGCATCCCCTCCTCCTCCTGGCCGCATCTCTGGACCATTGTCCGCACTTCCAAAGCCTGCTACTCCATTGTCCACCTCTCCTAACCTATCAGTCTCAGTTGCCAGGGTTCAGTCGCAGCTTATGGAGCTCGGTGAGCCCATCTCTGAGCAGGGGGCCGCGCGTCCCCCATTTACAAATCCCGACCTCTCCCCCATGCCACCTTGTGTCCCCAGAGTCCATTTGTCAATGGATTCACCTACAACTTCACATGCCCACTCCTCTGGCCCCTCTATAAAGGTTGACCAAGTTGTGGAAGTGCACACCAATTCTACGCCGTACAGCGCATACTCCAAGCTTGGGCAGCATGCCCACCACATTCTCACCATCTTGCCCACTCTGTGCACCTCTTCCAATGCCAGGAACATGGCCTGTGTTGCTGCCTCCAATATGGCCATCCTCCTTCAGTGCTCTGAGGAGTTCCCATATGCCATTGACATTATTTGTGATGCTGTTCTGCCCTTTGTAGACTTGCTCGTCATTGGTGCCCTTAGGGAGATGGGTGATGAGATTGCTGGCCTTAAGGCTGCTCTTTCCTCTCGCCCACCTCCAGCTGCATCTGCTCCACCATCCGCTGCAACATCAGCACCAGTAGCCTCTGCTGCAGCTCCTCCACGTGCGAATGCTTGCAAGGACTTGTATGCTACTCGCGCTGCATCTACAACTCCTCGGCACCCTCCACCAGCACAACCCTCCCCTTGGCCACACCACTTGTGTGCAACCACCCAGCTCGACTCATCCTTCATGTTACTTCCCCAGCCGCGGCTCGTCTTGCAGTTGCAGACTCTGTCCGTGCGCGCGATGCTATCAATGCGTCTCTTGCTGGCCTTTCTACTTCCCGGACACCTCGGCTGCCTTTAGGTGTGTGAGGTGTTGGCCTGACTTGCAGCACCAATGCTGCCGTCTTTGCCAACCTGGGACTTCTTGCCTCCAACCTGGAGCCTCACTCTGCGTGCATTGCCTCTGCTTTCCTGCCTGAGTCGGCTGGTTATGCGGGCGCCTCTCAGGACTCTGCCTGGTTCATGGCAATCATTACCTCTGTTCCCACTTGCATCGCACCCTTTGCCCACTGCTCAACATCTACAGGCTGAGTTGGACGGCAATGCTCACGCTTTTAGCTGGGCCGTGCCTCCTGCTTTGCTTGGGCAACACAAGGATGGCTCTGGTTCTGTTCTCGGCGCATGGAGGACTTGGACTTTGCAGTTGAGCGCGGGTGTTCATGTTTGGACACCCACTTCACGCTCGTTGCTTCCGCAAGTCTACTTGGCCTTACCCTTGCTCCAACTGCTGCAGCCTCAAGCACTCGACTCGTGCCTGCACGTCACAACCTCACTGCGCTATCTGCACCCAGGCGCACCTAACTTCATCCCACCGCTGCACTCAGTGCCTTGCAGTGGATGCTTGCAAGCACATCCAGTCATGCTGCCCACACTGCGGACGTGTGCATTGTATGTGCAACTCTGCCTGTCGTGTTTGTACTTGCCGTCCAGCTACTAGGAGGAAGCGTGGGAGTGGCCGTCTGGCTGCTCCTGGCGAGCTTGAGGTTCCTTGAGTTCGTCTGTTTCCTTTTGACTTCACGCTTATGTGCACCAATCCCGTCTCTCACCTGTTAGACCCCCTATGTGTTTTCTTTTGCATACTTAGGTAGCGGCTCTGTCCCTCCCGACCGTCTTGGTTCTGTATTGTTACCTGCATACAGTCGTTAAATATCGAGAATCCCCCTCTCTCTCTCCCTCTCCATCTGCTGCATATGCTCCCGACACTTCACGCATCCTCGACACCCCACATTGCAGACTCCTGATGGCTGAAGCTATTGTCTTGCCGTCAAGGATAGACGCTAATGCACTCAGCTTCATGCAACACGTGCACCAGTTGTTTAGTTCATGCACTTACTGGACTGTCTGCGTTGAGCGGCATTGCTACTCAACCAAACAGATGTAGGTGACAGCATTGCATCCGGCCGAAGTGTAGTGCCACCCGTGTCATCGAACACAATAGGGAAATCCTGCCCATTGGCAAAGAGATTGGATCTGGCCCCAGGCAGCATGCATTCACCTCTGGCATGATTGCCCACAAACAGTTCAGACATATGACAAGACCTAGAACAAAGTTGTTTATTGCTCGCACTGGCTTGCAAGACCCTCAATCACTACTACAGCAAGACCATCATGTCAGAGAACCTACAGCATTGCCATGGGTGCATCATTTGTGTTTCTATTGCTGCAGGTATACTCATCATGCTCTATGGCAGTGCTTCACGGGTGGCACAAGTTAGAATACTTTTGTAACGCAGGCTGGGGCCCTTCGCCCCTGTCCCCCTCCCATGTGTGCTTTGTGCACCGAAAGAGATTGTGGCGGCACTAACGTACCAATCTGGCCTCACAGCTCGCAGTATGTACCCCTGTGCGCTATGTCGTCTAATAACCCTTGCAGCATGTTTGGCCTCTCGGACGTGCTCCACTATGACTGCTGGCTGTGCCTCATACGGATCAACAGTTTGTGGTGCCAGCACAGCCTTGTCGCTTTGGGCTGGCATCTCACATTGACTCTCCACCCACAGAAGCTCTTGCACCCGTCCAATGGGGATATGCAGGACGTGCACCGTGATTGTGCGCTCACCAGAAGAAGGTGCGTGGTCACAGGTTGTCTAGTCCGGGATTGTATTGACAAAATTGTCAGCGGCCTGCATCATGCCTGCCATCAGGCAAGCCTGAACCCAAAAGGTTCATGAAGATATTTATTTGACCCAGCATGGCCGTACATCATTTGCGACTTCTCACAGCTGACTGCAGAGCTTGCTATACTTGTCACGCACAGCTTGTTTGCGAGTACATCATCCTATGATTCACTGTGTTGGCTGATGGGGGAATGCAAGTTGATGTCTGCAAGGATGCTTCGAACAATCCAATCTGTTTGGTCTTGTTCCGCCGAACTGGATCCCGTCCGGATCCCGTTCTGCTCCACGTGCTCGAACCTGCTTGTGAACTCTCGCTCCCCAATGTAAAGGCTGCCATTGCCTCCGCATTTACCCCCTCAAGACATTCAACCATTGGTGTGTTGGGCGGAGATGGCGGGGTAGAAGGCTCGGTATCCCGAGACTGTGCCGAGGACCGCACTAGCCTCAAAGGTTGCTTAGCCCCAGGCTGATCGTTCTCATGCCCGGAATATGCTTGTTCAGCACTAGATTACATGAAGACCAAGCCTCGTCTCCCATGTAGTCTAGTCTTGTCATTCTTGGGTACTCCGGTACCCTGCTAGCCGCAACAGGTCTTTACACAGTGCATGTCACAGAAGCCACAGTTTGTGTACACCGCACTCCACGAGCAACTCACGGGCTGGAAGCCTGACAACATGATTGGCATGGACAAGAGGTTGCAGTTGTTCATTGGGATTATCTGTTTCTGCAATGGCAACAGCAAGTTCGCTAGCGATGCTCTGCAACCCCACACGACCTCGCATTCACAGTGTGCCCCATCGCTTTGGAAGCCTGGCAACTACAAGCCGTTGGTAATACAGTATGGCAACCCCAAGCAGGTGTGGCCGATGGACTCTGACCCGAACCACCACTAGCCGTTGGGTGCACGCAAGCAATTCACACTGACCCCAGTCTCTCCCGGGCTCACCTCACCCGTTGCCGACAGCGATGTATTTGCTGTGTCGCCCGACAAGCGCGAGCGCAAAAAACCGAAACCCGCCGATGGTGCTTCAGCACACTACTACTGCGCGGGATATCTGTGTGTTGCGTCCTCAATGCTATTGGGAGGACAGCAATCTCAACCCTGGTCCTGTACAAGGATACAGAGTTAGACCATCTTTGGAGCTTGAAGGGAAACGCTCCCGAGCCAGAGAGACTTGTCTTCCACTGGAGAGATGTGGTTCAAGAAACTGTGTCCTCCACAGAGCCTTCATACACTGGTGCCTTATACTGGAGCCCAAAGGTGTGCAGCTGGTGAAGGTCCCTTCTCAGGCATTCACAAGCTAGAGATGCACCAGTATTGGGATACCAATGAGGCCCAACCGACACGCCACATGGATTTAAATGAGGATGATATGGACCAATTCATGGACTCTTCAGTCAGTACAGATGCGTCAGATTAGGTAGTGACCATTTTGTTTGAGCGGCACGGCTGAGACTGTCGACTCGGAGTCCGTGTGGACGATCCATGTTACTACACCGGACACACGCGAGGAGCATCTCAGGGTGAACGAGTATGTGTCTGGACTCTCACATGATGCTGAGTACATCACCAGTATTGTGCTTGATGTCACGGCACCACACATATGCCTCGGTGGGAGGACGCTCAGAGAGGAAGAGGTGGGTCGAGGAGACCGAGTCCGCACAACATGGTGGTATACGGCAGGAGATCGAATCTAGAGTACATGGGTATCGAGATGCGATCTATATACGACCGGACATGAAGTGGGATCACAAAGGCGGGCCGAGTGTCCGAGGGAACGCGTAACCATCACAAAGGCACACGGCATAAGCGTATCGCAAAGGAGAATCTAAGGGTCAAACGGTACGAGAACATGGATGAGAGAGAAAGGTCGTGTCCTCCAGAAGTAGGCGAGCTCGAGGTGTCACGAGAGGGGAAGATCGCAAGGCGATCTCCCGACGTCGCCTCTACACGTATGGGCTGCGTCCGGGTGCAGGGACCTGGTGAAGGACGATATCGACGAGGAGCTTGATGTGGGCAAGCGCCGCGCGTAACTCGGCACTGAGCCTCCAGACCTGGCGAACCTCGTAGGATAGCATGAGGTAGGGGTCAGGCTCCATGTTACGGCACAAGAGCTCCCGCCCTGCACCGTATAGGGTCTATTCGTCACTTCCCCTCCGCCACCACCACCAGACCACGCATGGAGGGCGATCACGTGCAAGATCGCGGGACGTTGAGGAGCCGAGATCGCCGGCCGGACACGCGGCCTTTCTGCTTACGCCATGGAGTCGAGTCATGCTGGCGAACGCGTGTGCGATCTCTGCCGGTTCGCACCGAGATCGCCTTAGGGTATATAGGGCACTGGTTCTTGTCTCCCTTGTACTCTAGATTTGAGCTGGTCTATACTACCGTCTCGTACATCTCGCCCTTTTTCCTTTTTGTCTCGAGCACACCTTACGGCGACACTTGCGGTGTCGTGACACTCCACCGGGGTACCCTCGTACGCAGGGAGCGGGGGCTGGGCAGGGGGTTCGAGGTCCGGGATGCTGTTCTTTTCGGAGGGTGCGGGTTCGTGCGCGTCGCGAGGCGATTCCACGGCAGTCGCAGTGGGGACATTGAAGAGTTCCCCGGACAAGCTGGTGTCAATAGCGTCGGCCATGGTGGGAGTGGGTCAGGAGGGATTGATGGGGGATCGCCTACGGACGGCGATCTCCGTGCGGTCTATAGAGGATTGCAACTCGGGCAGTCGAGCCTTTGGGGACGAAGGTAGTCACGACCGAGGAGGGGTCTTGGAGGCTTTGAAGGCGAGAAAATCCCCTACGGCTAGAGTGGTAGCTCTTGTGCCGTAACACTTGAGGTCATGCAGGAGATCGGGGAGGAGCGCTTTGTGGCCGCCGTATCCGATAGTGCAGGTGGTACAGATGCTCCTTGTAAAGCTTGTAATGCGCTGCTCGAGCATATCTCCACCATCTTTGGCCTAGACATCTGTGGGCTCTTTTACTTCGAACTGGTACATTAGAAACTGCATACAGTATGAAGTCTCTACTGACATGTTCCTTTATAAGTCATCAGTGACTCGCGCAGACTCATCCACTCCATGCCACACTTGTCATTTGCTACACAGCGGATTAAGTCACAGGTGCAGGAGGATGGTGTCACTTGCGGTCTTGAGAGCATTGGAAACATGTGCTTCGCGTCAATCTGTCGCGCGGGACACTCAATTCTGTGTAACTTGACGTTGATCAAGGCACTCGTCGAGAAGAGCGTACTCTCTGCAGAGTCAGCAAAGGTACATGGCCTCTTCAACCTCATGTCATCTCGCTCACATAGAGCAGGAACGGCAAGCATTCAACTTTCTCTGCAGTCTCTCGAAGTACAATACCTATTGCTTGATGCTGCGGCAGCTGCTCGCTATGCTCACACCGGCGGTTAGAGCGCTCTATCAGGAAAATGGGGTTATACTCAAAGCACATTAAGCATGCTCAAAGTGCTTGGACGTCATACCACTTTCAAGTTTCAACCGCTTTGAGAGCACCTACGTTGCTCCCACCCACTCTCAATGGGAGATATGACGCTTTAGAGTCGTTAAAAAGGGGCGGGGTGCTTTCAATGGTCTGGCGCTTTAAGGTGCTCCGCCATACCAGCTTTCTTGCCTTTCATTCTGTCCATATGCTTTCTTCCGTCCTCTTTTCCTTCCTTCCACTCCCGTCCCTTCCATCATCTGTGCTCCTCTTCCCTGTGCTTCTTTCTTTATCCCGCCGCTTCCCTCGTCTTCCCAATTAGGCTATACTCCTTTCACATACACACACAACAACACCCACCTGCATATCACAACACCCGCAACATGCACAACACACTACAATCTCTATGTTGGTAGTTCCCAGCACCTTTCTGCATCACAACGAACAAGATACACTGCCTTGCAGGAGAGCGAATGATGAATAACAATCAGAATGAGCTGCTAGCACCGCAGAGCAACATGTGTGCAAGAACACTCTTTGTATTACGAGGGGAGCTGAAGAGCAAAGTGGTGAGATACACTGGGCAGTCCGCTGTTGCGGCCAGCCGTATAAGACCTATATGGATAATGATGCACACAGTGTCTCGGGAGGGCAGGAAGGAGGAGTGTTAAATGCTAGCTGGGCGGGGACCCGGAAGGAGTGCTAGCCCTCAATGCGCGCGTATGTATCTTAAAGTCCCCTAGTCTTGAATATAGCTTCTCAGTCAGTTGGCCGCCGATCTGTAGTCTTGAGGTTGGTGCTGAAGCTGTTCGGATGTCTCCCGGAACTCCGTAGGTTGAACTTCTTGGTACGGGATTCCTATTGAAACTGAGCACTGAGAGACGTACTATATACACTCTGAGGTCGTCAAGAGCAACAGGAATGAAATGAGAATATGAAAGCCAAAACCAGGATACGAAAGGTGTTGATGTAAACGGGTGGGAAACTGAGTCATAGGGAAACCGAGAAAGGAAATGTTGAGGAACGACGGGAAAACTCATGGGTATACTGATAATATGCATATGTGCAGCGCTGCTACGAATGCAGTGCATCATTTCCCAGGGTAGTTGAAATGTGACCGTCGCCGGTCACCAGCGGTGGTGTGGAGGAAGAGCAATAGCAATCATGGCTTATGGCTTGGACATCAAGCGATGTGTAGACGTGAGTAGGGAACTGCAAGGGGTAACCCGCGGGTATTTAAACATTGATAAATAGCGCAATACCCCACGAGAATTTTGACGGTTTAACGATGCAAAACGATGCAGAATTGGTGGGGCTACATGCCGAATACCGGTTTTCGGAATTCCGGCCATTTTCCGCGGAGATACGGTCAAATTACCGCCAAAACCCGCGGGGGGTACGTACTGCGGAGGGTACGGGCGGGTACGCGAGGTATTTTGAGCACTACACACGAAGGGGTGGGGAGGGAGGGGTCAACTCATGATGGGGATGTACCTCGGCTTCTTCCGGACCGATCGACACCCCGCTTGGCCCAGAAGGTCCCCAGACGCCCCTGCAGTGTCCTGAGACGTCTGGAGGTGCCCAAACCCGCGGGTAACCCCTTGCAATTCCCTAGACGTGAGAGACGGCGAGGTCTTTACGATGAGGACAGGAGGGGGAGTCGGGAGTGAAGGGGTCCGCGGTAGACCTGATGAATGTAATGAGAAGACCTGCGGCTCTGCGCGTCTGGAAACGCCTGCAGGCCTCGTGCGCCAAGAAACGCAACTGTATTTGTTGTGAGTGCCGGTAGATGCTGTTGACGCGCAGCGACGCATTGCTCAGGTGTTTGTTTGGGACTCGAGACTAGTAGTAGTGTTGATAGTTGCTGGTAACTACCCGGGAAATGACGCGCTGCATTCGTAGCAGCGCTGCGCATATGCACATTATCAGTATACCCGCGAGTTTTCCCGTCGTTCCTCAACCTTTCCTTTCTCGGTTTCCCTATGACTCAGTTTCCCACCCGTTTACATCAACACCTTTCGTATCCTGGTTTTGGCTTTCATATTCTCATTTCATTCCTGTTGCTCTTGACGACCTCAGAGTGTATATAGTACGTCTCTCAGTGCTCAGTTTCAATAGGAACCCCGTACCAAGAAGTTCAACCTACGGAGTTCCGGGAGACATCCGAACAGCTTCAGCACCAACCTCAAGACTACAGATCGGCGGCCAACTGACTGAGAAGCTATATTCAAGACTAGGGGACTTTAAGATACATACGCGCGCATTGAGGGCTAGCACTCCTTCCGGGTCCCCGCCCAGCTAGCATTTAACACTCCTCCTTCCTGCCCTCCCGAGACACTGCGTGCGTCAATAACCTGCGGGAATGAACCATCCGCGACTCACTACAACCAGAGACCCACACGGGACGCAGCCAGCAGCGCTGAGGTGGAAGAGAGGCTCCACCAAACCAACTGGAGGTGTCCGTGAGGTACCGCGAGGTGGAACGGGACGCCGACCATCACCCCGAGGTAATGGGTCGAGACCTGCTGCAATGGGGACTCGCCAAGTCGGCCCTCAGTCTGTATCCCCACATCTCTAGGCGGACCCGAGGCAAGTCGTGAGTAGTCGTGCCCGTGAGGGCAACGCCTGGTCAACTCCCGTCCGAGGTGCGCGAGAGGATTCTCGAATGCAACCGTATAGAGGGGGTTGAGAATGCAAAGACTAGAGTACATGAAAGGGCAGTCCAGACCCTATATACCCCATCAAGCTCCGGACCGGACGGAGTGAGTCATTGCACTAGCCTCGGACTATCCATGCCGAGCCAAGTCTCCACCATCTTGCGCACCAGAGAGTCGCCATACAGATGGGAATGACAGACAGAAGAGGTAACCAGTGTGTGTAGTAGGGAAAATCAGGGGTCTGCCCGCGGGTCCCAGCGGCTGACCCGTACCTGCCCAAATCCGCGGGCCCAAGGGTCCGTTGTTTGGCCTGTCAGGCTCGGAGCAAAAGCTGACCCTTAGAACCAAAGAGGAGACAACTGGTAAGTGTTAGAATGTGCTCAAATGTGAGTTTCCATTACAGCAAAGTGCTTCATATGCAGCAGAACGCATTGCAAAATATATTTACAGTTTGCTTCCGAGGACCGCGGGTCCATTTGCTCTGGCCCGTACCCTTACCTGCTGGACCCACGGGTCCGGAACGTCAGAGGGTCCCGGACCCCTTGCAGTTCCCTAGTATGTAGTAACCTCTAGTACGAGGAGGCTGCACCCTATGTTGTTCTTGAAGGTCCTTGGGGGTCCGAAGGAACACCAAGCATAGCCACCTATGGACTACCAATCTCCTTGGTTACGCCAATGAGCATGTGACAGTGTTTGGTCAATCTCCGGAGGCGTGAGGCTGTGCTCTATGCTACCCTCAGGGGTCTGAGGCAGGTGCCGAGGTAAGTGCCAGATCTGACAACCATGGCAGTGCATCAAATGGATGAGTCCAAGTGAGGGTACTCATCTGCAAGGGCAGTGAGTCCACAGGGATGAGCGGGCAATAGCACGGGACAAAGACATTGGGAGCATTCGGAGCACCGAGGTTGAACCAGTGGAAGGAAAGAGCAGGTGCGACGATGTGCTCGGTGTGTGCGCATGACCGAAGACATCATAGGCCGTTAACCAGGAGGCAAAAGATACAGTAGTATCTGCAGCCGTAGAGCGGTAGGCGGAACATCCGCCTTTACAGTTTGGCAATGATACTTCTGAACACTTGACTGCTGGTACCACACTCGCGTCCATGCACTGTGTGCTCTTCAGCGATACACACATCATCCTCTTCAGGCGCATGTCCTGTCCTTCTATGTTTCAAGCTTGCGGCACCTGCGAGGGTTGTAAGTCAGAAGTATTGCACAGAGAAGGTAGCCAGGGCCCAGGCAAAATACCATGGGCGAGTAACGTTTGCTGCACTCGCAAGCAGAGCACCAGAAGATGTCAACAAGCCCTCAACAACGAAGCGGAGCGTGCATGACTCCGTCTCCAATAGAGGTCTTGCGGTGACTGCCGACATGTTGCGGTGGCGTTCCGGTGCAAGTGAGAACGAAATTTTGAATAATGATTATGACGATCTAGAGCCCATAAGTGCTGAAGGCCAATTCTGGCAGCGCCCGCTACCTCTAACACATCCTTATACACTGATGCATGGAATATATTGTCGAAGAGGTGGCGAGCAGCAGAAGGCGGTGCTCGTGCGAGGCCCTGCGGCCCTTGCCACTCGCGCCACATCAGTCTCAAAAATCGGATTTTGATGTATACTCTGTGTAAACCTAGTGTGCTACAAAATAATGAGTTCAATTACTGCATAGCTAAGTAGTGACTGAAAGGGGAAAGCGGGCGAAATGTCGGAACTGGCCACATGCTCTGAGCGCCGAACCGCTTCCAAAAAAGGCGATGCTGCGGAAAGGTGCATCAAACGAGGCGTTTACTATCAAAACCTGCTGTATCGCCAAATCAACCTCATCACCAGCCTAAGACCCACTACTAAGGTAGCGGGAATTTCTCGAGCTGGTACCCAACTTGCCATGATACAATGTATCCATTTATAAATCCTATTACATGAATGGAGGTACAGCGCCATGGTGACAGCTTAGAAAAGTCTGCTAACCTTTGGAGACAGATATGAAATGACGAAGTCCAGCCCTAATGCGTGAGACCAGCTTATATGCAAACAATCGTGTGTTCCGACGAACCCGAGATCATCCCCCACCGATCCTTCTTTCAGCGAGGATCTCGCGTTCCGTCTTCACGGTGATCGCCACGCACTAAACTCAGCAAGAACTGACGAAGGCTAGGCCTAAGACAACTCTAGGAAAAAGGGAGGGAGGGTGGATGAACACAACACAAAGATGAAGTGTACGAGGTAGGTAGAGAGAGAGAGATGACTTCGAGGAATGTAGGGGGACGAGTGTGATACGCGTCGAGGAGTATTGGGGGTTTGGGTTGTAGGGACTTGTTCCTACTAAGCTGGCACCAAGCACGTAGCTGCGTCAAACGACGTGCACCGTTTCTGTGAAGTGAGATCGTCTCCTAGCCGTACCACCGCGG